>JAMPIV010022209.1:0-174497 GCA_024509875.1 Oreohelix idahoensis
TTTGGTGTAAGTTAGGTGGTGGTTGGGGTTTTGTGTCGGGTGTGGTGTGAATTGTGATGGGTTGGGTGTGGGTTGTGTTGTGGACCGTGGATGTGTGGGTTGGTTAAATTGGTTGTGATGGAAGTGTGGTTGTTGTATGTTTGAGTTATGTTGCCATTGTGCCGTTGGTCTTTGCGGTATTGTTTTATAAAATAAAAATAAATAAATGCCCCCCTCTAAAACTTTGGTATTAACTTTTTTCTTAACAAGACCTTTGATAGCATCATGAACGGGAAAAACTACAGAAAGTTGAAAGTTTCAATTATTTAGGCAGTAAAATGACTCAGGATGGTGACACAACAAGAGAAATCCATACTAGAATTGCTTTGGCAGCTAGCGCCTTCAATAGATTATCTAACATTTGGAAATCTTTACGATCATTGAATATACATACCAAGCTTCGTCTGTTTAATTCAAATGTTATCTCAGTGTTAACATACGGCTGTGAGAGTTGGAAAATAACAAAATCATTGGAGAACAGCTGAATACATTCGAGAACAAATGTCTTAGAAAACTCATGAACATCAGTTGGAAAGAATTCAAGACTAATCGACAAATTAGAGAAGACTCTAGGCAGAAATATGTCTCCGACTATATAAGGAAAAGACGATGGTCATATATCGGTCATGTCCTACGAATGCAAAACAACAGAATACTACTACAGGCGCTCACTTGGGTTCCTGAGGGTAAGCGGAAAAAAGGAAGACCAAAAGAAACACTCAGAAGAACAATAATAAGAGAAGGAAGAACGTTGGGCCTAAATAATGTGCAAGAGCTAAGAGGAGTGGCGTCACAACGAACAATGGAACTCTGGAGACACTGGTTTTTTCCTAGCACCAGGTTCTTCTGCCTATGATGCGCCGTAAAGTTTGGTGCTTAAAGAACTTTATTATTATTTATTATTATTGTT
Organism: Oreohelix idahoensis; assembly: GCA_024509875.1. Classification (NCBI taxonomy): domain Eukaryota; kingdom Metazoa; phylum Mollusca; class Gastropoda; order Stylommatophora; family Oreohelicidae; genus Oreohelix; species Oreohelix idahoensis. The sequence goes on from JAMPIV010022209.1 coordinate 950, forward strand.
TATAGATAACAAATTGTCCTTTACACTTGGTTTTTGATTATGTGATTAGTTTTGGTTTCTTTTTGAGTTATGCCCTTTTTTATATATACCTATTTGTTCTTTTCCTTGTCCCATTAGTAAGTTTAGTAAGGTTAGCTCTCTTTATATATACGCGGTCCTGGCCACATCATCACCCGCGGCATATTGAATTAGAACGGCCCGTGCAATCGTGACAAGGCCGGCTCGTGCAGGACTATTTAGTTACTGTGGTCTTTAAAAATACTTGTAAACAGCTAAAATAAACACAACTATTTTTACGTCGGGTGTTAACCACGTTGATATGGAAATGAAGGCATTATTATGGCCCTCAATAAAGAAGCGAAAACACAAATATGAGTTTCATGGAGATTTTGGGTTTATTTATTATGCCCCATCAACATTACCTCTGTGGATGTTCAGGGCGCAGAAAGAAGCCTCTTTCCCTCTTTGCAATATGGCATTTGGTGGGACCAAAAGAAATAGTATATATAAGTATATAAACCATAAAACAGTATTGAATCAGTTCTACTAATAAACGGTTCACAGGAAACAATCGACGTTTTCGGGTTTTTAAACCCTTCGTCAGCCACAGTTTACAAAAACAGGTGACAAAGACCAAAATTACATATAGGTACTAACAAAAAAACTTACGAATGAATAAGAAACATACACCAAATGAGCGATAAAAGCAGATGGAAAAAGTAAACAACCACAGTGATGAAGCGGGAAAAAAACAATAATAATGCAAGAAAAATCGTAAAACTTTTGAAAAGAAATACCGAAACAAGAAAGTCCCCCCCCCCAAAATAATCAACGAAACGCCCAAAAAAAAAAAAAAGAACAAAACTTTGGAACAAGTAAAAGGTCACTTAGCTAGATCCGAAGAGCTTGGAATTGAACACTGAGGTGGCTTGTCCAAGAAATCGTCTAAGGAAGTGACGTATAAGATAGCGACAAATTAAAAAGATACAAAAGGATATGAAACGAACCAAAACCAAAACATAAGAAGTTAGATCGAAAAAACAACGAATAAAGAAGAATGAAAAAAGAGAGAAAAGCCACCAGAATTTATGCAAAATGATGCTAGACATTAAGGCCTTTTGGAGATCAACAGCCCGTTTGAAAAATAAGACGATTCTTCAACGAAAAGTGAGTTCAGTCATCACCGACACATGAAAGGAGGGCAGTGACATGAATATCGGAATTACATAAATGGTCAGGCCTATTGAAATGAAGGGCCTCCGGTAAATGTTTGCCATGATAGATGTCATTTAAGTGCTCACGAAACCTGTCTGCCAAACGTCTGCCAGTTTCACCAATATAGATAATGCCACACTTCTTGCAGATGATAGCATAAATCAGGTTTCTAGATTTGCATGTGAAAGACTCTGTTATGACAAATTTTCCTTTCGGAAAAGTGACTGTCTGAGTTTGGAGTACAAACGGACAGCTCTTACAAAAACGCGTTGGCACGGTTTTTGTACCAAAGTATGAAGGGCTAGTATGTCTCAAAGCGACTGTTTGTACAAAAATATCCCTAAAATTTTCTATCCCTACGATATGTCACCGAAGGGGTATCACGAAAACAACTCTCTGGTATCAGGATCAGAGTGAAGAGAAGGCAGATGTCGAAAACAGAATTCTTTTTTTTTTTGTATTTTCTTCACCGCCAGGCAGTGAGGATGGAAAGTTAGAACCCGTTTGAGTCTAGACGAGATGACCACAATCGGAACGCAGAAAAATAGACTCAGGAACACAGGCAGACGGATTCTTACGTTTTAACGCCGGCCAAAATGAAAGAAAGACAAACAGAGAGATCTAAACAGTGGCAGAAAACAGATAACATGAGTCTCCAGGCTAAGGTCAAAGGCATCCGATCTTTTGACCAACCAAAATCAAAAGAATGATATAAGGTTATCTTTTGCTTTGTTTTTTGTCGGAAGACACAAACCTGCTAGTGTTTTCGTACTTTTTTTAATTATATTAGAGCTCCGATTATCCAAAAGCCCATTATTCCGGATGACTAATAACCGAATCATTAAAAGCTAGGGCGGTGGATGCCGTTCGGAAGGTCCTGGTTTCGATTCCCGGTAAGCCTATCACTTTGTTATTTTTCTGTTGTCTAGTCCTCTACTTCGTTTATCTCTCACTGAGTGCCTGATAACATACCTTTGTGTGTTGTTTGTTTATTTATTTTCTCATTAAAAAGAAAGGAACGCGGGCACGATCTGTGACGTAAGAATCACTTCACATCGCCGAGTCAACTCGTGTAGTCGTTATACCAGTTTTCATTCTAGTCTGGCTCCGCGCTTGTAGTATTATCATCATAGTGTTGTCATTAGTTTCAAACTCATTATGCTTTTCATGTACGCAAATATATTTACAATGTCAAATAAACGAAAAAGTGTTACCCTGGCAGTGGCGGACAAATTGGAAATAATTACATTTTTGGAAACGGGGGAATCAAGGGGAAAAAATACCTAACGATATGGTTGAATAATAAATGCAGCGTAATACTCAATCATATCTTTAAAAACGTGTTTTCAAAATAACTCATCATTCATGTATTGTACTGTACATTTTTTTTTTAAAATGTTTTGCTGCTTTAAAAAAGTGTTTTGTTTGCTTGTTTGTTTGTTTGTTTTTGTTTTTAAATTTGTTAGTATAGCTTTCAAAGCCTATAATAATAATAATAATAATAATAATAATAATAGCTCGTTCAGTCATAACTGACTATGGGAATGCGCCCCTTATGTGACAGACCTCAGCTGCTTATTTTCCTTTCGACGTTTTCTCCTCTCTTCTGCTTGCTGTGTGAGTTTCTTTTCGCTCAATCTGAGGTGGCGCCGTAGACAGCATCGCCACTTGGTGCGACCGGCAGCCTCATCCTCCCACGTTGCTGGACCCATGTCCAGTGCCCTCACGTCTCTCCTGTACACATCACTGAACCCCAGCCGCGGTCGCCCAACAGCTCCTCCGCCATCTGCCAGCCGGCCAAAGAAGATATCTTTGAAGCGGGCGGTAGCTGTCCAGTGAGATCATAGACCCTCTCCCACTGTCGGAAGTAACCCCTGGCGCTTTGCCCTACGCCAATTGGGCAAAATGCTTATAACCGGTAACTGCTACTTCCCGTGTTTTGCCGATACCTATAGGGGTGAAGCTGGAGTGTCCTCTCCAGGACGCAAGCTAGGGCACAGTTTTATATGGTGATCAAGCTGTTTGCCCATGCAGCATGTTTTTTTCCCCCCTCACCACGTAGCCGGTAGGGTCCAAAGGAACGGCAGTAGCCGATACAGTTTGGTACCAGCCACGTCGCAGGAGTTGCCAGAATAATGTGGAATCAACATTAGACTGCCTTAGGGACTCCGACTCCGGATTTATCCTCCCGAAGCCTATTCCATAAATGGAATTTCATGCAAGGCAGCAGTGGTTTAAAATTCCATCAGAGTTTCATTCTCTTAGATGAGCTACCGACCTGAGGTTCACGAACCCTATTTGCCCGAAAAGGCAGCAAAGCATTGCCCGTGAATGTATACACTGACCGCCCTGAGTAGTACATCGGAGATGAGCCAAAGACAGAACAAGACCACCGAACACATTTCGCACAAGGCCACCAAAATGAGGCCGCGAATGGGGCCGGCAACCCCAACATGCAAAACAAATTGCCAAGGGGGAAAAACAAAGCCTATTCAGGGAGCCGCGCTAGCGTAGTGGTTACAACACCGCTCTGGCGACCGGGTGATTCAGGATCAAACCCGGGCGACGGCATTTGAGGATTTTTCGTCGACCGGGAATTGGACTGGATTAACTCGAGACCTGGCGAGGACATTTTGAAGGAGTGTTGTCGACCAGGGATTGGCGGCTCCTGAGCCGACCCAGCTGCAATGGGTACCTCCGAAATCGGAGAGTATTTGCCTGAATGGCGAGGGACACCTGTCTCTGTACAAGTAAAAAGGGATACTCACGTAAAATCAATGTCAGGTTAGACATAGTAATAACCTGAGATTTCGCCTCGAGTATTAGCGGGCGTACGAAAAAAAAAAAAAAAAAAAAAAGCCTATTCAGAAATACTTAACGGAAATAATTGGAAATAATTACCTTTTTGGAAACAATTGGAAATAATGTAGAATGGAAATAATATCGTTATCTTTGCTTGTTTTTGTCGGAAGACACAAACCTTGCTAGTGTTTCGTTACGCTTTAAAGTGTGAAATAATTAATGAGCATTTTTTTTTCTACGAGTCCTTAACCTAATTATCCGAAATGTAAATTTTCCGAACAGCCTTGTCACGAGTTAATTCAGATAACTAGAGTTCTGCTTTACTGTTTGAAACCCCATCATCATCATCTGCCATCAAGATGGCCCAGGTGGCAATCATGTCTTTGCACAACCCCTGTCGCTGGTCTTGTTAAATAAGTTTTTGCTACTTTTTTCCTGACATATCATGTTTTATCAATCTATCTAGTATTTTCTCTATATGTCCTCCTCTGCTCCCTTTTCTCGCATTCTTGCCCATTGTTATTGCGTTTTAATTTTCCAGTTCGTGTGAAGTGGATTGTTATGATTCATTTTTATAATGTTTAGTTTGGTTTTTTGGTTGTAAAGACTATCTTCATTGCACACAGACGACTCCATCAGTGTTCCGATCTCCTCCTTTAGATCATACAAGGAAGATCTCAAGCACAGTGTAACGAACTCCGTAGTACCGTTTAATGTGTTTAATTGTAGTTGATATAGGCATGTAACCATAGTCTGGAAGAGACCAGGAAACGCTGGTGGCTCTTGATCGTCAAGAGAGCAGCAAGTATTTTAAAGAAGTAAAACGTGACAGCACACAAGGTAAAAATACACGCACGAGATCTGAAAAAGACAAAGTTAATGTGAATAAATCCAACGTACGAGAAATGAGATTGAACTGGGAGATACACCCACGCAAAATGTGGAGATTGGTTTAATGCATTAAAAAACATGTCTTAACATGAAGGAGTTACGGTCTTGCGTTACGGGTGATATAGCAGACTAGTAGAAACTACGCAGGTAACACTAACCTCTCATAAGGGGGTATGCGACTACTGTAAGTTTTGAGAAACACTGGGCGGGAGAACCGAACAAGACCGACAATTAATTTGATGCAATGGTTAAGTAACGATCTTTTGCAGTATCTTAAACATTTATCTATTCCCCTTTCTGTCGTCTAGAACCAAACCGTCATCATTGAATCAAGTTAAATAAGTGTTAAAGATTTATTTTTTAAATTACCGTACTTTCGTTTCCCCAAAGGCGATCTTTGTCCTCTCAAGACTGTGTGTAGTCCCGGTTTCCGGGTCTTCCCAGTAAAGTAGAGGCAGTGCAATGTGACTGTGTCCGTCTAGATAACGTAGAGGCTCGGTCGCTGCTACGCCATTGATGAGCAGAGCAGTGTCCTATCGAGACTGTGTGTTTTCCCGGGTTCGGGTCCTCGCAGTTGAGGTATGCAAGAGCTGTCCGTCTTCTTGGTAATACAGCTCGAGAGTGGTAGAGGCTTGGCGCCGGCTGCGCCTACGCCTCTATACGTCTAGTCACGGAGATATAACCCCCTTTGCAGGGTAGAGAACCTCTTTTCTCGTGGCATTGCACCCTCGCTACCCGATAAGAGGTTCCCTGGGGTTGCAACAAAGCCCACCTTTGACTGATTGCTCGTGTCAGTCTTGTCTCGGAGCTATACCCCCTTTGCAGGGTAGAGAGCTATCAAACCTTGGGTCAGTACACACACGCCAAAGTGGGCCTGGTGTAACCTGGTCTGAGTCTAGGATGCTCCCTGGGGTGAAAAAAAGCCCAAACCACTCCCCAAACAGTGCGTAGATGCGCGGCGGGTTGCTTACTCATCGCTTGGGGGCACGATGGGTGGCTTTCCGGCCGTGTGGCAACATGGACCGTATGCAGAGGCGTGGCGGTGGCTGCGCCACCGCCATACCAAGCTGCCTGTGTGCCAAGGGTATAAGAGTCTAGCTACTCGCACCCTCATCGGGGATAAAAGCAAGCAAGCAAGCAAGCAAGCAAATTACCGTACAATAATAAAACAAAAAAGTTTAATGAACGATAATGATAGCAAAGCAATAAAACAATCCAGATGGATAGTTATCAATTATAGATACATTTACATTATATTCTTCGTCACTGACCGTGCCTGTGGCGTACGCGATCATGCTTTTCCACAACCTTCTGTCTCCAGTACTGTTTATCACTGATGTTGATTGGTTCCATTCTATGATATCAAATTGTCATGTATCTTCTCTCTTTGTCGTCCTATGTCCCGCTTTCCTTCAGTCTTTCATATTGTCATGACATCTTATCGTTTGCTTCCTCTTATAACATGCTGAAACGTCGGCCGCTTCTTTTTAACGTAAGTAGTCAACTTCTTTTATTACTGTTCTCTTTCAGCACATCCCCATTACTAATTTTAGTTGTCCATGATAGTTTTTGTTAAATTCTTCAATAAAACCACACTTCTAAGGCCTCTAATACTTTTCCTACGTGTTTACATTATATGCCTGCATTGTACCAAGATATAAGTAACTTACCTAGGGTGACGACTGCAGACAACAGGGAAACATAGTTCACCGTCTGAAACTGTACACGTTTATAATTTGAAAATTAGCGAAGTTTGAGTGGAAAATAAACGACAGTTCACGGAATGCTCCTTACACAGTATTATTACAACCTTCTTGTTGGACGAAAGATTAACGTAAATGCAGAGGCGTACATAAAATATTTTACAACCAGGGCGGATCCTACCTTTTTCAGCCCCCCCCCCCCCCCTCCCCTCCCCCTCCCATAAAAAAGCCCCAAAAAACGAAACACATTTGCAAGTATAATTTTAACAGTAAGCACTATCATAAAAGCATCTAAACGGCACCCCTTTCCTGGCTGTCACCACCCCATGCACCCCCTTGATACGCCACTGGATATGTGTAGAAGCGTAAAAGATGAAATGTAAAAGAAAGATTGTAGAGGAAGTTAATACGAGGTCGGTAGAGGAAGGTAATAGAAGGCGGTAGTGGGCGATAACAGGAAAATGTTCGATTACGATACAGTCAATACAATACTGAATAGAAGAAAGGTAAGTGGAACGTGGTAGTGGGCGATAAAAGGAAAATGTTCGATTACGATACAGTGAATACAATAGTGAATAGAAGTAAGGTAAGTGGACGGTGGTAGAGGAAAAAAGGTAAGTAGAAGGTGGTAGAGGAAGAATGAGGTTAGAGGAAGGTGGTAGAGGAAGACAGGGGTTAAAGGAAGATGGTAAAGGAAGACAGGGGTCAGATGAAGATAGGGGTAAAAGCATGATGGTAGAAGGAGAGGGGTAAGAGACAGATAGGGTAAGAGGCAAATAGGGGAAAGATGAACATGGTAGAAGAAGACTGGGGTAAGAGGAAGATGGTAGGGAAGATAGGGGTAAGAGGAAGACTGGGGTAAGAGGAAGATGATAGGGAAGATAGAGGTAAGAGGAAGACTGGGGTAAGAGGAAGATGGTAGGGAAGATAGAATAAGCGGAAGACTGGGGTAAGAGGAAGATTGTAGGGAAGATAGAGATAAGAGGAAGAAGTTAGAGCAGGATATGAGGTAAAAGGAAGATGATACAGGAAGATAAGAACAAGAGAGTAAAGACAGGTAAAAGAAATACGAAAAGGAAGGTAAGAGAAGAATGATAGAAGGAAGTAAAAAAGAAAACGAGTAACCAATCACCTGTAACGACTCGAGACGTGAAATACTAATACTGTTTAATCTTTCTATTTCTATACATTATCTATAATTTACTTCTTATGTTTTTTGGGGGAAATTAATTTAAACAAGATACGAAATATTACATTAGCTTATGATAAGATCGTATGGGAGCCTCGCTGGTGTAATGGTTACAACATTGCGATGGCGATCAGGTGTTCAAGCCCGGGCGTGGGCATTTGAAGAAGTCTCATCGACCGGGATTTCGACTGAATAACCTGAACGGCTCCTAAGATAAACCCTCTGTGGATAGGAAGGAGCGAAGCTCCTGACCGGGTTGGAAGGAAGTCCACAGGCTCCCTGTCACAGAACATTTTCATGAGTATGAATGATGATAGTGTTTGGTGTGAAGGGTCACTGAACTGTTGTTAACATTTGGTTAAGTGTAACTCAAGTAGTGAGTTCATGTCTGACTTTATGTCAACATGGGGTGACTTGTACATGCGTGGTAGAAAGCATGAAGTGAATACAAGTCGAGTGTGACTGGGTTAGTCTGTGATTTGGAAGCCGAGCTGGAAGCTCGTATTTTATGACTGTGGAGAACCACATATGTGATTATTCGAATATGTGAGGAGTTATTATATATATATATTGTGTAGGTCCTACATAGTGTTTAGGCGAAGATTATTATACCGCCTCGAAGTGTTCCTGTTGGAACCATATTGTTATATATGTTCGTGGAGAACAGTATAGGGCGTTGCAGTGTGGGCCCTTGGAGCTGCGGTAAGAAAGGCGACGCGTTTCCCGCCTTCGTAGCGTTATTGGAATAATACAGGCGTTGTTGGTTTCCCGCCTGGATGAGATTCGGAGAGAATCTAGATGGCGAGGTTTAATGCCGCCAACCACTGATAATAAGTGGATCACACCTGGATGGTGTTATGATTGTGCGAGGAAGGTATGCCGCACCGAGTACTTTATATGTAACTGTTAGTGTATGTTCGTGCAGAGTCATTTCGTGAACACGTGAGTCAGAATGCTGCTACATGTACTTGATTTCCATGATGTATGTATCAGTCTAATAAATGTCTGGAACTGTACCAGTGGTGTTGGGTTAATTCCTACGAGCCATTGTTGATTGTCATCTACACCCACGCCACACCCCATCGTCATATATCATACAGTATTCTGACATACTGGGGCTTAAACAGTTCTTTGACATATTGGGGGCTCAAATAAGGAGTAAAGTGAACCTGGGGAAGCAAGAGGAAAGATCAACTACTTCACCCCTGCATCTACAAATGTAATTGTTGCACTGTGTTGGCAATATACGCTCCTGAAGTCAAAAGATACTCTCAGCCAATCAACGAGGAGTTCAGTCCAGCAAGTCGTGTGTGGTGGGTCGATATTACTTATATATATATTTGTGTAGCAGATGTGAAGTCAGCTATGCTAGCTCCTGAGGAAGTTTACCTTTTAACTATATGTCAGGAAACCTGTCTTGCTTCCACCAATGACTACCACCCGCTATGTATGTTATCCCCAATTTATATGTTATAATGTATGGATGTTGTGTAGCTACGTGTCTAGGGTATATGCAATGCATGTGCAGAAAATAACAACAACCACACTTTAAGGTTAATAAACAATTAAGTAAACAACCCCCTATTGAATTTTGGTCTGAACAATTGTTTTCAAATGTATTAAGTATAATTGAGTTGATTCATAAAAAACATTAAGATTAAAAACATTTATATACAGTTACACACAATCTAGTTTCACTACTAAAGTCCTTTTATTTCTGACTAGGAAGTGTTCTTGTTGTAATACTCTAGTCCAAACTAAAGCACATATTTTGGGGAATCACTACTGTCATCATTTTATTTAATCTGGTTGAAATATCAAATTGTGGAGAATAGTTCAGTGAATTCACAAGGCCCCAAAACACAGGGCTTATCTTAAGATAGGTGTCGAAAATTCTGCGATGTCCTGGTTATAAATCTTCCTCCTCACAGCACTGCTCAGCTTTCAGGATTCAAGATAAGGTAGGGCCCTCAAATCATATGGCCTCGAACAGTTACCAGGGTTGAACAACAACGTGACTGGCTCACTTCAGTTTTTCACACCCAGAAACTCTGGAAGTAGAGGATTAATTTCCCCTCAAAATAATATTCTGACCTATCTCCATTTGTAACAGTTTTACAGATATCAACCAATCAAAAATCAGAACATAATACATAAATAATTATTTTCCCCCTCGGGTAGTGTGCTCTAGTATCATTAAATATCTCAAACATATGTTTTTTTTTTTTTTTTTTTCTTCCTAGTCCTAATACAATATTATAATTTCATAAATACATTCAGTTAATAAAATGGCTTACATAAAGATGGCCAGTGGTTTTCTGGCTATACTTGAACATTATTCATTAAAGTCTTTTCCCTTATTAATCTCTCTTTATCCCAACTTTTTAAGTAAAACTGCAAGGATTTTATTAAGTTCTTTCCCCACAATGATAATATCTTTCTTAGCAACTCGGTGAAACAACACAAAGTTTGATGTTAACTTTACTCTTTATATAAATTTATATGTTCTTTTATCTCCCAAAGTACAAGCAAAGCTGTAGGGCTTTTACATGAAGCTATAAGATTATCTAACCCCATTTAATGAGTGTACGTAACATGTTGAAATGGCACTTGTACGACTGGGACTCTCCCCTTCAAATATTCATTCATAATCAATATGGCAAACACATTTTCAAATACAATAATAATTATATAAATGTTGGTCTTACCGAAATATCGAATTTTTTTTCACTATGTAAGTAAATTACAGGCCATAAATGGTCACACAAGATCTCCTGCTGAATAACAGAACAGCGAAGGCATCTGAACACACTTGTCTGTAAACGTTATTAACTTTACATGTGAAAGTTTAAATTGAAAGTGGCAAGGAACGCTCGTCTTTCTGAGTATTTATTTCACTTTCTTAGTTATGCTCCTCAACCAATCAGGTGACTTCCGTTCCTACGCGTCTATTTTCAAAAGCTAACCTACAATTTTCAAATCAGGAGACACCCCTTTCTATGGCCTCAATATGGCTAGCTTCAGTAAAGAAATCCCAGGCACGTCTTTATATGTCTTCATTCTACCATATCGCTAGTATTATCTAAGTCATGTTAATCCAGAATGAAAATATTTACTTATTCTACCGTTTTTGTCATCTAATGCATAAGGTTTCACACTTCTAGCTATTATTTTTACCCTTTTCGTCTTTCCTTTATATTTATTCAAATAACATATCTTTCTTTCTACAGTAGGCTAAAATATTTAGACTAACGCATATTATATATTTAACAACTAATTAGTAGCATTTTAATCTTCATTTCTAGTCTTTATTTTTCCTATCGCTCGTTTAGGCCATTTAGTTTCAGTTTAGAAATTCAAACAGGGTCTATGCATTTCCCCCGTTCTCTCCCTTGTCTTTTCCAAGAAATACACGATTTCTAACTACACTAACTTTCACGCATGCATTTTGGGTAAGGCTTGCAAGTCTGTAACGTTACATTGGCATTTTCAACTATCGGCGTTTTACGCGTTAACCCTTTAGGAACCAAGAAATAAAACTAGTCTTTTGGTGGTGTGGTAATACCTATGTTATTTTATACCTACAAACTACTAGATGCTATATTTTGATCGGTGAAATATCGGATATCATCACACATCTCCCCACTTAAGAACATGCTTGTAAAGCGAGTTCAAAATCCGAGATTCACATAGATCAAATTAACTTATTTGGCCTTATGACTCCCCTGAGTTTTCTTCCAAAGGATGTCTACTCAGAAAATCCGCTCCCACATTCAGCGAACCGGGTATGTACTCAATGGAAAACGAATAAGTTGGATTAGTAACGACTACCTTAATAATCGGGCGTTTTCATGCTTAGTCTGTGATAAAAATACGAGGGGCTGATGATCCGTTTGGACCACAAATGTTCTACCATAAAGATAGATCTGGAACTTTTTTATAGCCCAGATTAAAGCTAGACATTCTTTCTCACTTGTTGAGTAGTTTTGCTCCGCTTTATTCAGCTTGCGGCTAGCATAAGCGACTGGGTTCAGCTCCCCCTTTTTGAATTGGACCGTTGCAACAATGTAGCCCCTAATCCTACGTTGCTAGCGTCCGTTCTTACCACAAATTCCTGAGTCAAATCAGGCAATTTCAAAATAGGCTTGCTAGTGAGTTTCTCCTTTAACTCTTGATACGCCGATTCACATTGAGCAGACCACACAATTTTATCTGGATTTCCTTTGCGAGTTAAATCCGTTAGAGAGGAGCACATATAGAGTTAAAATTTTTTATGTACTTCTGATAAAATCCACATAGCGACACAAACGATCTCACGTCCTTCTTGGTCTGTGGTCTAGGTGCCCTCTGTAATTTCTCCAGGTTCTTGGGGTCAGGTTACCCTGATATATCGTATGTCCCAAGAACTCCAACTCTTTACAACCAATATAGCATTTGGTTGGTCTCGCAGTCAAATTTGCCTCTCTGAGCCTATCAAATAGCATCGTCAAAGAGTTAATGTGTTCCTCAAATGTTTCTGTGGCAATGAGGATGTCATCCATGAAATTCGTTATACATGGATTTTTTAGTGGATCCAACAATTTTCTCATCATTCTTGAGAACACACTCGGAGCATTTTTCAACCCAAACGGCAACATGTTGAATTCATAATGTCCATCCGAGGTGCTAAATGCTAAATAAGATCTGACCTCAGGCTTTACTGGAATTTGATAATAGCCCTTGCTAAGATCCACCTTAGAAAAATATTTTGCCTTATTCAGCCTGGCAAACAGCTGATTTGGGTCAGGTAATGGATCCACCTGATTCTCTGTGACAGCATTCAGTTTTCTGTAATCTATACACAGACGATGTTCCCCAGGGGTTTCCTCAGCAAAACCACACTGGAGCTGTAAGGAGATTCACTGTGAGAGATAATCCCTTCTTTTAACAAATAATCTATCTCCTTCTTCAATGCTTGTTCCTTAGCGAACGGAATCGTATAGGCCCTCATACAGATAGGTGTTGGGTCTATTAATTGCATATCATACTCCAACAAATGGGTGTGCCCCGGTTTATCCGTTAACACATCTGTATGTTCTGTTAGAACCTTTTGAACCTGTTCCCTCTGTTTCTTAGTCAGGTGCTTACTGACTTTCACCTGTACAGGTGTTTCACATGGTTTTAAGGGGTATTCCTGCGAGGTGAGTGGTTCATTTTTCATTTGGGTTGCAATGGACAAGGCCAGTAAAGGTGTCCCTTCCTGGTTTTCTCTCTCGAGATACTTCTTTAGGAGGTTTTACATGATATATATTTTCTCCTTTCCTTTCTTGTCTATTTTATAATTGGTTCTAGATATCTTTTCTAGAACGGTGTATGGACCTTGCCATCCAATTTGCAACTTGTTACTACTGGCGGGAAGTAAAAGAAGCACCTTCTCTCCCACATGTAATTCTCTATCTTTCGCTTTCTTATTAAAGTATGCAGCATGTTTCTTCCTGGCTTGTCTGAGGTTATCATTTGCAAGTTTCCAGCCAGTTTTTAGATGAGTGGTCAGTTCGTTCACATACGCATATGATGAGGTAACAGTCTCTTCTGCCTTCTCATCGGTCCACGTCCTCAATAGGGCTTCCAATGGACCTTTTATTGGCCTCCGAAATAACAGGGTTGCGGGTGCCATCCCGGTTGAACTGTGTGGAACTTCCGGTACGCAAACAACGCAGCGGGCAAAAATTGGTCCCACGTATCAGGTTTTTCATGGGCCAGCTTTCTCAGGATGGAAATGAGAGTCCCATTGAACCTCTCCACCTGGCCGTTCCCTTGGGGGTGATACGGACTACAATGAAAATGCTTGGCCTGGAAGATCCTAAATACCTCTTCTGTTAGTCTCCCCTTGAACTGTGAGCCGTTATCAGTCAAGATTTGGTGAGGGAAACCTAACCTCGTGAATATTGTGAGTAATGCCTCTGCCACATGCTTCGAATCAATTGATGACAGGGCTACCGCCTCTCCCCACATGGAACATGTGTCCACCAGAGTCAGAATGTAACTGTTCCTCCTCTTTGTCCGAGTGAGAGGTCCCACAATGTCCACCGCAACTCTCTCAAAAGGTGTTCCCACTATGGGCATTTCCCCTAGAGTTGCTGGGGCAGTCCAATGCTTTGGAGCTACCCGTTGGCATTCTGGACATGATTTTACATATCTTTTTATATCCTCAGTTATTCCTGGCCAGAAATAATGACAAGCTATGCGCTGACCTGTAGCGCTGATCCCCATATGACCACTGAAGGGAATAGCATGTCCTAATTCCATCACCTTCTCCCTATATGCCTTGGGAAGGACCAGCTGTCCGTGACCATTGGATCCAGTTCCAGCCTTCCTATATAACAATTTATTTTTCATATAATATTCTCCTTTGTTTGGAGGTGTATGGCATTTAGGTAATTTTTTATAACACAGCTTGAGTGACCTATCTTCAGCTTGTGCCTTCCTCATCTCCTCTGGATGAGTATTTATAGGTTCATCTTCCTCCTTCCTTGACTGTGACCTGGTCTGCACTGTTGCCATAATCACAGGTCTCTTGGGATTCCCCAAGAAGACATAACGACATCCCAATATTAGAGGGTATATGGGTTCGTTTATAACTGCTGCTTTGATGATCCCTTCCACATAACGAGTTTTCACCTCTATCCTAGCTACGGGAAGTGTCATGGTTGCTATATCCTTAGTCGCCCCTTGTATCTCCACTGTCTCTGTGGTATACTGATCTGGGTTCACTAGGTGCGAACTGACGACTGAATCATAATCTAGACCTGTATCATAAAGGCACCTTATGGTGACCCCATTACATACAACGTCCTCACATACTGGGGGGGTGATAGGGCTCATGTGGCTTAATAGGTTTTGCCTTTACTCCCTTGTTCCCAGTTTTCATTGCAGCAAAGGTGGAAGGTTTTCTTTTACAGTCATGGGTGTCATGGCCATCCCTCTTACACCATTTACAATATTTCTTTCCCTGGTTAACAGGTTTTCTTTCATTATATTGAGGGTTTCTGTCACGTTGTTCGTACCTGGACCTATCATAATATGGTTTATTCTTGTTAAACTTATCTCTATTGTCATATTTGTTCTGAGGTTGAATTTGGGGACCCTTATTATGATCTATATGTTTCTTCTTTGCTCCTGCCAACTCTGACTGGGCTGCTAGATATCTCTCAGCTACATTTAAAATATCCACCAGTCTCTCTGCACCCTGTTCTGTGAGAAACTTTCTCAAGTCTGGAGCCATGGACTCTCTAACCTGCTCCATCATAACCATTTCCTTTAAATCTTGGGTTTTCCCCAGAGCAGTCCATTTCTCCAAATAGGTCTCTAGTCGGGCCGAGAACTGGTGGTAGGTCTCCCCTGTGAGTAATTTAGCCTGTCTAAATTGCTTCCTATAAAATTCACAGTTTTTTCTCGTATCTGACCAATAGTGCATGTTTAAGAATGTCATAATCGTCTTGGTCATCTTTACTGAGCTTGGAAAATACTTCATAAGAATTTCCCCTAAGTCCCTGGGATACTTTAAGGCTCCACTTATCCTTCTCCAACCCATATGTTGTAGCTAAACTTTCAAAACGGCTAAGGAAGGACTCAATATCATCGTCTTTCTCAATAAAAGGATCCAAATGAAACCCCATGGCTGATGAGGAGGCCCCCTGGCTTGCAGCTGAGTCGGAAGTGGATGGGCTAGTTCCATTTTCAGGAGCATGGCCTTGTAACTCTAACTCTCTTAGTCGTAACTCATGCTCCCGCTGTAACCTTTTATCTTCTGCTTCCCTTTCAGCAGCCAGTCTTTTGTCTTCCCTTTCTGCCTCCAACCTCTTTTCTTCTTTCTCTCGTTCCGCCTCCCTCTGTAGACGTTTTTTTCCTCCTTCTCAGCCTCAAGTTTCTTTTCCTCCAACTGCAGCCTCTTAATCTCAGCCTCCCGATCAGCCTCTAATTTCTTAAGTTCTCTAGCATCTTCTAACATAATTCGTTTCTCCTCCGCCAATCTATCAGCCTCTAATTTCTTAGCCTCCCTAGCATCTTCCCTTTCTCTGGCTATATATTTATCAACCTCTGCTGTAACATAATCAATTAAAATCTGTCCCTCCATACCCATTTCCTTCGCAGTCTGCACAGCAGAAGATCTGTACTTGGCCAATTCTGCCATCTTAATATTCTATCCAATGTGATTTAAATAAACCAAAATATCTAATTAATATCTAATTAACAGGACAACACAGAGCAATGTCAATTCACCAAAACCTCCACTTATTTACTTATTATAAAACTTTGGAAATCCCGGACGAGCCAATCCCACTATATGTGGTGGGTCGATATTACTTATATATATATTTGTGTAGCAGATGTGAAGTCAGCTATGCTAGCTCCTGAGGAAGTTTACCTTTTAACTATATGTCAGGAAACCTGTCTTGCTTCCACCAATGACTACCACCCGCTATGTATGTTATCCCCAATTTATATGTTATATAATGTATGGATGTTGTGTAGCTACGTGTCTAGGGTATATGCAATGCATGTGCAGAAAATAACAACAACCACACTTTAAGGTTAATAAACAATTAAGTAAACAACCCCCTATTGAATTTTGGTCTGAACAATTGTTTTCAAATGTATTAAGTATAATTGAGTTGATTCATAAAAAACATTAAGATTAAACATTTATATACAGTTACACACAATCTAGTTTCACTACTAAAGTCTTTTATTTCTGACTAGGAAGTGTTCTTGTTGTAATACTCTAGTCCAAACTAAAGCACATATTTTGGGGAATCACTACTGTCATCATTTTATTTAATCTGGTTGAAATATCAAATTGTGGAGAATAGTTCAGTGAATTCACAAGGCCCCAAAACACAGGGCTTATCTTAAGATAGGTGTCGAAAATTCTGCGATGTCCTGGTTATAAATCTTCCTCCTCACAGCACTGCTCAGCTTTCAGGATTCAAGATAAGGTAGGGCCCTCAAATCATATGGCCTCGAACAGTTACCAGGGTTGAACAACAACGTGACTGGCTCACTTCAGTTTCACACCCAGAAACTCTGGAAGTAGAGGATTAATTTCCCCTCAAAATAATATTCTGACCTATCTCCATTTGTAACAGTTTTACAGATATCAACCAATCAAAAATCAGAACATAATACATAAATAATTATTTTCCCCCTCGGGTAGTGTGCTCTAGTATCATTAAATATCTCAAACATATGTTTTTTTTTTTTTTTTTTTTTTTCTTCCTAGTCCTAATACAATATTATAATTTCATAAATACATTCAGGTAATAACATGGATTACATAAAGATGGCCAGTGATTTTCTGGCTATACTTGAACATTATTCATTAAAGTCTTTTCCCTTATTAATCTCTCTTTATCCCAACTTTTAAGTAAAACTGCAAGGATTTTATTAAGTTCTTTCCCCACAATGATAATATCTTTCTTAGCAACTCGGTGAAACAACACAAAGTTTGATGTTAACTTTACTCTTTATATAAATTTATATGTTCTTTTATCTCCCAAAGTACAAGCAAAGCTGTAGGGCTTTTACATGAAGCTATAAGATTATCTAACCCCATTTAATGAGTGTACGTAACATGTTGAAATGGCACTTGTACGACTGGGACTCTCCCCTTCAAATATTCATTCATAATCAATATGGCAAACACATTTTCAAATACAATAATAATTATATAAATGTTGGTCTTACCGAAATATCGAATTTTTTCACTATGTAAGTAAATTACAGGCCATAAATGGTCACACAAGATCTCCTGCTGAATAACAGAACAGCGAAGGCATCTGAACACACTTGTCTGTAAACGTTATTAACTTTACATGTGAAAGTTTAAATTGAAAGTGGCAAGGAACGCTCGTCTTTCTGAGTATTTATTTCACTTTCTTAGTTATGCTCCTCAACCAATCAGGTGACTTCCGTTCCTACGCGTCTATTTTCAAAAGCTAACCTACAATTTTCAAATCAGGAGACACCCCTTTCTATGGCCTCAATATGGCTAGCTTCAGTAAAGAAATCCCAGGCACGTCTTTATATGTCTTCATTCTACCATATCGCTAGTATTATCTAAGTCATGTTAATCCAGAATGAAAATATTTACTTATTCTACCGTTTTGTCATCTAATGCATAAGGTTTCACACTTCTAGCTATTATTTTTACCCTTTTCGTCTTTCCTTTATATTTATTCAAATAACATATCTTTCTTTCTACAGTAGGCTAAAATATTTAGACTAACGCATATTATATATTTAACAACTAATTAGTAGCATTTTAATCTTCATTTCTAGTCTTTATTTTTCCTATCGCTCGTTTAGGCCATTTAGTTTCAGTTTAGAAATTCAAACAGGGTCTATGCATTTCCCCCGTTCTCTCCCTTGTCTTTTCCAAGAAATACACGATTTCTAACTACACTAACTTTCACGCATGCATTTTGGGTAAGGCTTGCAAGTCTGTAACGTCACATTGGCATTTTCAACTATCGGCGTTTTACGCGTTAACCCTTTAGGAACCAAGAAATAAAACTAGTCTTTTGGTGGTGTGGTAATACCTATGTTATTTTATACCTACAAACTACTAGATGCTATATTTTGATCGGTGAAATATCGGATATCATCACATCGTGACCTACTGACATACACGTCGTTGATACATCACTACAGTAGAACTCCATTTATCCGAACCCCATGGGACCGAGCATCGTTCGGATAATCAAATGTTCGGATAATTGGATTGCATAATGTATCGAGTACATGTACACATATTTCTAAAAATAATTAACCATCACAAGGAAATTACACTATAAAACATATTTACTTGTACTGTAATAATAATACCCACACTGTATTAGATCACTGTATCACCAAAATCTTTCATTACACTGCAGTGCATGTACTACTTGTATTAATTATTTTTTTTTAAGAAAGAGAAATATTTTCAAAATAACATTACAAACGATTCAAAACCAGGCACAACTTACGTATATATGTACTTGCACAGATGTAGCCCACTATTTAAAATAATGAGGAATCCTCTTTTGCACCAAACTGGATAGTCTCCTTTTGGCTGCTAAGTCCCGCATTCTCTTCAACAGCAGAAGCTGTGTAGGACAGCTGTCATCTTCTTGCTCGTACCAAGCCATCGCTGTTTCTAGTGCTATAAAGGCCTCTTCAGGACTTGGTCGACGTTTTTTGGGTTTTCTTCATAATCTACAAGTACATCATGTACTTCTGAGGTGTCTTCATCATCGGTCACTACATGTATTTGGTTTTCTTCTTGCACAAAAGACAAAATTTCTTCGTCATTCAAAAAACTGAAAACCAGAATCATTATCATCTTCTAGCCACATGTGTGCATCATCTTTGTCACAGGCCGAAAATCCGGGCATTGCTTGAAACAGTTCCACAACTTCATTTATACAATCATCATTTGTGTCCACTACAGTAGTTTCATTTCCTCCTTTTTTCCCAAGCAATCTATTCCAAGCCTTGTTGAGATTATCTTGTGACAGGGTGGTCCAAGCATCAGCTAACATATATCAGCAGTCTTTGAGATTAAGCTTTTTGGAAAACGCCACCACACTTTCTTCATCTTCAGCCAACAATAAACGACGCATGACTTCATTCTTGTACATCTTTTTTAAGCTTTGCTATAACACCCTGATCCATTGGTTGAATCAGTGCTGTTACATTGGGAGGCAGAAAAAATTACTTTAAAATGTGCATCAACTGCATTCAATGTATCCGTCTCTGGATGAGATGGTGCATTGTCCAGTAGAAGAATTACTTTTCCAGTTTTCTTTTCTTGTTCTCTCAACCTCTTCACATTTGGGATGAACTGATTTGTATACCAATCAAGAAATATTTCACTATTCATCCAAGCACTCTTCTGTGCTTTGTAGCACAATGGGAGACATGTCACATTCTAAAACAACGTGGTTTTTTGGCTTTACCGATCATTAGCACCGGTAAACGATGACTTCCACTGGCATTCGCGGCTACCAAAATTGTTACTCTCTCTTTGCACTTTTTAAACACAGGGGAAGCTGCTTCGCGCTGAGATGCAAGTGATTTTTGAGGCAATGATTTCCAGCATAAGCCAGTCTCATCGGCATTATACACATCGAGTGAATAACCTTCTTTTTCCAAAAAAGCCAAGAATGTTTCTTTAAAATTTTCAGCGGCAGTTGCATCGCTAGATATGGATTCCCCTTGGATCTCCAATTCTCGTATGCCATGACGAGATTTAAAGTTTCTTAACCATCCTGGCTAGCCTTAAAGTCAGGAGGACAGTCAAGTTGATTGTTGAACTGAAGTGCCTTTTCACACAATAGAGAACCAGAGATAGTTTCCCCTTTGCTTCTTCTTTGCACAAACCATATATATAAAGCCTCTTCCAATTTCAAATCTTTCGCATGTCTCATGGTTTACGTTTCTTCGACCCATTTTCACTATCCAATTTCGATGCAAAACTCATAATTTTATCCTTGTTACTTTTGATGTCAAAGACGGTAGCTTTCCCAACATTGAAAATCCTCGCAAGTGAAGACACAGTTTCACCTTTTCCTAGGCTCTTGATAATTTCTGTTTTCGTTTCAATTGACAAAACATTGCGGTTCCTTTTATATGCTTTAGGCCTTCTGGAAGATGCCATATCGCACAGAGAAATACTTGCACACCAAAAGTATTCTGCTGTAGTAGCAGACACAATTATTTTAAGTTGAACTGTCTGTTTAGCCAGTGTTCTGCCTAGAACGCACACGTACACTAGATTGGTAAACCAGATATTAACTGACTTTATGATCTAACTGACTTCCTGTACGTAAGCGACCGACCATTAGCCCATTCCATCCTCTACAAATTGTTCGCACACATTTGAAGCTTGCAGCATCAAAAGATTCAAAAATAAAGTCTAACATGACTGGTGGCGCCTGATTTTTTTTCTCTCGAAAAAGTGTTCGGATAATTGGATGTTCGGATAATTGGGGTTCGGATAAATGGAGTTCTACTGTATTTTCAAGCTTATTTCTAAGTACATAACAGAGTTGGCTAACGAGGTATTTTGTATTAGTGACACCGGTTGACGGTTGACCTGACACGGGTTAAAAGTTCACGACCTCTCGTGGGACTTTCTTTCTGCACTCGAATATTTCAGTGAGAGAGAGAACGTATTGCAAAGTAACTGTTCTTTTCAACGAAGAAGTCCATGTATTGTCGGAAAACAGTCACAGTTCAACTTTGAATCTTCTGTACATTGAACCAAGCTGAAGTAGCAGCATGTGTAATCGTGTATGCTGACCTTTCGTCCTGCAAGTGGGTCAGCTGTGTGCTACTACTGGTCACTATATTCAATTGCTGCGGTCTATTCAGCCTACAACAAGTCCTAGAGCTTAACATCACAGACTGTGGATTGTTCATGTGCTGGCTTCAAGTGTGTCGTTTTGAGTCCGAGTTTCTACGTCACGTGATGTCCTGTGTGTGCTGTCCACATTCTTTCATGAAATCACCAGGGAGGACGAGTGTGTACAACTACTACGAACATTCTTCAGCCTAGTGGATTGTCAAGTTTACCTGTACTTAAGATACGTAATATTTTTTATAAATTAGTATTGATTGTTTGTGTATTCGTTTCTTTGATTATCGTTTGTGTAAGCCACCTCGTGCGGTGTGTGTTCATTTGATTTGCACAGTTTGTGAAGGCTTGTTTACCTTTTGTGGATCTGTTGTTTAATATGGTATTCTTTTCTTAGCTGTGTTGTGTGAGTGTTTGTAATTGTTCTTTTTTTTTTTTTTGTTGATATTTTGAATTTAATACTTGCTTTTATTCTTTACTTTTTCAGGTATGTAGTTAGTGTTATAGTACATTCGGATTTAGTACATTAGGATAGATATGTTTTCTTGTTTGAAATAATATAGTTAGCCTACTTGTTTTCATTTAACTAGGTTAGACCTAGATTATAAGCATTAGGCCTATACTTACTTATTTAGTAGTTAATATTGTAGACATATTTTACATTAGCATTAGTATTTATACTTAAGTTCTGATTAGATGTTAATAGTTTTCTGTTTCTTTTTATTCAGAATTTGTGTCAGTGAGCTGGAGTGCTATCGCCCAGTACTACTGTTACTTCTGACTGTAGAATTTCAACACCTTGTTTGGACTTGCCAGTCAAGACACTACTTCAGAGATAAGTCGATATATTTCATGCAACATATACTCCTCTCTGTTTAACATACCACTTAAGCTTTTTCTGGTGGTCATCCATTGTACAGTGTTTGTATTCGTTGCGTTTATTTCTGGCTATATTTTTGGGTGAGATTAATACATCTTTCTTTTCTGGAAGGAATTTGTATTGATCTTTCTACAGGTCTTGTGAAATTAATTCCAGTGTATGGGAGGTCCGGTCTTGGAGAGACTTGGTGTCTAGTGCCCCTTGGAATTATTTGAACATTGATTTGCATTAGCTGTTTAAGTCTTGTTTGTATATTTTTTGTCATGTAAATAATAGTATTTCTCATGTGGTGTCTACATATTGTTTTCTTGCGTAAGTTCTTACTATCACTGTAAATAAGTTCATTTCACAGTTCCAGTGTTATTGGTTTTGTGAATGCAGGTGTGGTAGTATAATCCTATACCTATTTTTCTTGTACTTTCATCTGTCATCCCCCCGCCTGTGGGTTATTGTTTGTCTTTCTTGTACTTGTAGTGTATTTCATCATCACCAGATCCATTTGTCCTCTTGGAAATCATTTATATATTTTATGCATGACTTGATATGTGGGAGTATTGAGAGTGAATGCTATAGGTTTGGCATTTGTAATTAGTTATTGAAGCATTCATTATTTCATTAGTATTTCTTGCTTTCCTGTTGCAGCAAGAGTCTTTAGTGGGACTAATTTCATTAAATAGTCTTACCCACTTTCAGTTTTATTGACTATAGTTATTGCTCAAAGAAATTTAGACATGGGCAATTCTGCAGGATCCATGAATGATTCATTTTCATCATCATCATGTGATGATCCGATGCAAGAATGCAGTAGAACATGTGAGAACAGAAGAAGGAGAATAGCTCTGAGAGAGCTGGCATTGGCAATAAGGAATGGTGATGCATACGAGGTGTATAACTCTCGTATAGAAGTAAGAAAGAGAGATAGTGTGAAAGTTTATGAGTTGAAAATGAAGAGTACCTTTGAGGCTAAGGTACAACCAAAATGCAGTCAGCATAAGGAGAGACCTGAATTTGATGTGAAGAAGAAATTTGATTCAGCTGTGACTAAGGTTAAAACTGAAACAAGGAGTGTGTCAGTACAAACCGAGATGCATGATGTTGGTGTCCAAACAGATAATTTGGAGAGCACTTCATTTCCATACGAGATGTCATCGACAGTGACTGAAGTCAAGATACCGGATAAGTGTAGAGTAGATAATGATTCAGTCAAGAGTAAGGAAATAGTAAGATCACAGGAAGAAAACCAAAGGAGTGGTACAAAGACTACAGAGCTAACCATAAAAGCATCTGAGGAACCAGTTGGTGTTCCAGTGTCTTTACATGCAGAGACAAGTTACACATCCCAAGAAGTTATTTTTCCAAAAATGGGGTTTTGGTGTGACACAGATCAGTTAGAGATAGATAAATTGATTCAGGAAGAAGGAACATTTGAGGAAAAGAGTAGAAGATTAGAAGAAAAATTCAAGATTGTTGAACAGTTATTAATAAAGGAGTACAGAGATCGTAATCAAAGAATAAATGATGAATTCAAGGGGAATAGGAACAGGATAGTAGCTGAGTATAAAGGTAATACTCAAGTTAAAGAACAACATTGCAGGGTCCTGTCGGCTCAAAGGACGGAGAAAGCTAGTGCTTCAACCACGAGTTTCTGTGATAAAGTAGAAGAACTAAGAGAGCAATTTAAGGCTGGTAAACAAAGATTAGAGCAGCAAGCAGAGGCATTGAAAGATCAAGTTAAATCTATGGAAGAGCGACATGAGACTACATCTGATACAGATCTAATAAATGGGAAAAAGGAACCATTAGAGGTACAGATGCAGGACAAAAAGGCTAAGATAGAGCATACTACATCTGTAGCTAAAGTAGCAGTAACGGAAGCTACTGAATCTGTTAAGAAAGAGGTTTGGAAGACAGTAATAGAAGGTCTCAAGGGAGAAGGTGCTGGAATTACAGCTCAGTTAGAATTATTACTGGCTTTCAATTTCAAAGGCAAATGTGCAGCAAAAAGTAAAGAACCATTGAAGTTATTGATGTTCAATGCCATCAAAACGTTACCACCGGATAAGTGGAACATAGATGATCTCTTTGCATTATTGAAGATCTTGTGTTATCTGGAGATACTTTTGTGATCGTTGAGGTCATAGTTGATAAAATTGCTTGAGTGCTGGCAAGAGATGTGTTAGATGTATGACACATTGTAAGTTGTAAGATAGTTGAGAGCTGATGGGAAGTGGAAATTTATGACCCTGTGTAAAGACACAATATGTTAGATTTATCTCTCAGGTCATGTCCCTGTCCATCATTTATGTATGTTTACCATGGAAGAGAATGTTTGAGTGGTATGGACAGTGGAGTATAAGGTGGCATGAAAGGAAATAATGCATTTTGGGAAATGGCCAAATTTTCTTTCCTAATCTGGATAATTATTTTATTTCCAGAATGTAGGTACTCAGTAGTGTAGGTAAACTTGGGATTGCCTCTACTTGAAGCACTTTATGCCATCACTGAGAGTGTCTTGACATGGACATCGGTCAACAGGTTGCTGAGATGGTCTGCAGTCTCTTATTTTAAAAAGTGATCTCATGCTACTATAATTGTTACAGAATACCAGATGCTGGAGCACATTACTTTGTTGCTGATGTTCTTAGTTGTTTGGTTATGCTATATTGCATTAAATGTTAAGTTTTGATTTATGTAATCTTGTCATGGTACCGAACGATTGTATATGGATTGAGTGCATACATTTCACATTGGTATGATTAATTTTCGGGCATGTTTATGTTGGTGGATTGAGATTCTGCCTCATGAGGTTAGTTAGTTGTAAATATCAACAATTATACAGTCATAGCTGAAGGCATGACCTGGATGATAGCTATTTATATTGCAGTTATTGTAAATGGAAATATTAAATCTCGTTTTCCTTAGAGAATCAAGTTGCTGGAAAACTCATGCTCGACATGAGCATAGTCTTAGAAATTTATTGGGATTTATTCATGACATTCATGGGAGAGATACACATAGTAGTAAAGCAACTTGATTTGTTGTTAAATATTTTTCTGTACTGTACCTAGCTGAGGTACTACTGTGGGTTAGACTTTACATTTTTGAAAGACATTGTTGATAATTTTCAGGCAATGATGTAATTTTGATAAAAGTAGCTGATATGTGAGATTTTTTTCAAAACGGTTGTGTAATTGTATACACCTGTATAGTTTGTCTCATTTTGGTTGGAAGTGATTTATAGTTCATACTGTAATGGAATGGTAAGGGATAAACTAGTTTGATGCATTCTTTTTTGTGAACCCAAAGAGAATCAGTTATTGCTGAGTAGAAGACAGTGAGATGTAATATTGTTTGTAACACTTACCTTGACAATGAAACAGTAATTATTTTGTTTTCAGTAATGTAATTCTGATGAAAGCATAGCTGACGTCTAGCTTATGCTATTATGAGTGCCAGGTGTAGACAAATCACCAGCATATTTTGTAGAATAATAGCCCCTTCAGTTATAGCTGACTTTGGGAAATTTTGTGATCTGGCATATATTTCTATGCATTTACATAATTAATTTGTTTGAATTTAGTGGTATGTTATGACAGTATGGTGTAAGCATTTGCTCCATGTGATAGGTAGTTTGGAGAACTGTGGTATGAGTTAGAGTGTGACTCACCCATCGTTTAGTGTATAAGTGTTCCAGTCACTGTAATATGACAACTGTTTCAGTATGACCGTATGTCTGCATCCAATTATGTGTTGGTACATGAGGGGTTCTGTGGCGTGTACTCTTCGGTGCAAAACTTCGTTTTCCATCTGGAGAGGGGGGTGGATGTCACAGAACATTTTCATGAGTATGAATGATGATAGTGTTTGGTGTGAAGGGTCACTGAACTGTATTAAGGTCCTAAGGGTCTTGTTGGATTCGGCCTATACTGCTTGATAGAAATACAACAGAAGTGATTGCGTCATTAATAGGCTGAACTGCCCATGGAGGACTTCTGGTGTCGTGTATTGGGGTTCGCACTATTGACCTGCCATTGAAACATCATTTTTGATGATGCGTAGATGGCAGAGCGGATAGTGTGATTCGCTTGCATGGCTAGGCGGGATTGTCGCACGGAAGGTCCAGTGTTCAAATCCTGGGTAAGCCACTCATGTCTGTTGTTTTTCTGTTGTCTGGTGTTCTACTTCTTTATTTCCTGCGAGTGCCTGATAACATACCTTTATATTTGTTTCATATTAATTTACTGTTTACAGGCCTCAGGTTTCCCTCCCCTTATTTGTAATAAATGTTTGTACAATACCAAACCTACCCACTATCCTGTTCTCACTGTTCTAGTCTACTATCATTTACTGGACACAGTATTAAGGTCCTAAGGGTCTTGTTGGATTCGGCCTATACTGCTTGATAGAAATACAACAGAAGTGATTGCGTCATTAATAGGCTGAACTGCCCATGGAGGACTTCTGGTGTCGTGTATTGTGGTTCGCACTATTGACCTGCCATTGAAACATCATTTTTGATGATGCGTAGATGGCAGAGCGGATAGTGTGATTCGCTTGCATGGCTAGGCGGGGTTGTCGCACGGAAGGTCCAGTGTTCAAATCCTGGGTAAGCCACTCATGTCTGTTGTTTTTCTGTTGTCTGGTGTTCTACTTCTTTATTTCCTGCGAGTGCCTGATAACATACCTGTTACGCACAAATAATTACTTTTTTCCAAAGTCTTTGTATGATCGTTTTTCGTATGTATGATCATTATTTGACTGAAATGCATGTTATATATATTTTATGGTCAAAGGGACAGAATCCGATATATCGATACTGCTATTTTTTATGAGTTTACCTCCTCTTGTATAGAGACACGTTCGGTCTATAATGTCTTGAACGAAGCGTGACCATATCTCCTTATTTGGTAGTATCAGTCAACTGTTGTAGATGTTTGAAACCTTTCTTAACGCTTCTGTTCATGTCCATAAAAGGCGCGACTGTGTAAGACTTTTATCTCGAATGTTCTTAGAATCGTCTTATTGTGAACAGCGACTCAGAGATTGTCACTCTGCGCATGTCTCGACTTGGTTGTCGTTTGTTGTTCCGCCCAGGTCGGGCAGTTGAGAAATGGACTGATTAGCGAGCGGACGCGACTGCGTCTTGTGATTCTCTGAGGGAAATACATTGTCTTTGTGAGTTAGTTAGCTAACTAGACTATTTCCCCGTATTATTCAAGCCTGCCTGGAGGCATATGTTCTTGGTTGATTTTCCGAAATAAGGTAATTCCTCTTGTATCGAACTTTAGGCTATCATCTAGAGGTTCGTCATTTTGTCGCCTTTTTGCTCGCCTGTGTGATTCAAAATGGAGAGGTACTTTGACTAGGATTAAGTCACCGGTATCTTTATACCTGAACTAGTTATATATCTATGGGTCGCTCTAGACCAACAAGACTATTGTCTGTGTTCCAGGATTCGTTATATCAGAGATCACGTCCAAGTCAGATGGTTAGACTTAGGAAGGTTATAAAGGTCGAGCTGACCTGTAATCCATGTATGCTACTCACGTGCAGACAGTAAACGGACGTATTGTATACATCTGATCTGCTAGCATCAGGAAGGAATAATTATTATTGTCTATGAACATTAAGGATCTGCAGCGGACCACGGTTGCAGAAGTTATATGTATTATTTATCAAGCTTCGCTATGATATTTGTTTTTCCATACAACTATTGAGTATTGACTTCTACATGACTGTCAGTTAACATGAGTTTGAATGCTGCATTCGTTCTACTATGCTGATGATAACATAAGTATCATGACTGTTTTGTGGCGTGCAATAAATGGTATAAACCTACAGCGAAGTTACCATTTTTTATGACTCTACACGTCATGTTGCCTGTGGTGTACCTGTGAACTGTTCTACTGCAACACACACAGCAACAATCTAAACCAGATAAGACACCCACATCTTGCATTGTAATACCTGGTGTCGATAGAGGTGGTAATTTGACGGCATCCTAATTCCACCCTTATCAATTCATGGTGGCCAATAGTTGGTTTATTCTGGTACCAACTCTCAAGGGGGTCAACAAACCCAGACATCATCAGCAGACTACAAGACAACATTGCAGTTGCTATTCATCACCTTTGATGAAATTTTTTGAAAGACGCAGCAGTACTGACAGTTGTTGATATTTTGAAACTACCCGGCGCTGCTCGGCGGTATTGAAGTTTGTCTACAAATAGAAGGACAAGTACCGAGCGAATGGATTTCCTGATCTGTTGAGAAGAAGGACAAGTGCCGTAACAACTGTTCCGGTCTCAGAATTACTGTTGCAGATTCAGAAGGTCAAGTTCAGAAGCTGTTTCCTGTCAGAAGCTGTTTCCTGTTAGAAGCTCATTTCCTTCGTCATGGCAGTTTACGAGAGCAGATATGGATCAACGTTGGATCATTGTCCTAAGAATGCTGATCACATCCTGTTCTGACCTGTGCTGACGTTGTGGATACATAGAAGTTAAGTGGCCTGTTTTGTTTGTGAACTGTGCCCTTATGTTCTAACTGAGCCTTCTGTCTATCACATTTTTCGCACTTTTTATATGTTTACATGTTATATGTTATTTGGATTTGTATTTATATGTTTATATTTCTGCGGGTTTTCTCGGTTGGGCGGTGTCTTTCAGTAGATGATACCACGTCACAGAGGTTCTACTGTTAGCGTTTTCGTTAGGGACTGTGCGAATTTCCTATTGTGAAATTTGCTAGCGACAATCGTTTCTATATCTGTTTAGTTGTGACGAGTTGTGCTTTATTTTCGTTTTTTGTATATTTTTTTTTTGTTTTTCTCTTTCTTTCGGTTTTTTAGTTTCGATTTCAATTGTTTGTATTTGTAGGTCTCCTCTTTTCTATTATTCAGTTCTTCACGTAAATTTTTGTGTATATACTGTAGCGTCATTTGTTTGTCATATCTTCGCATTCTGTCATCATATTCTTTTTAGTTTCGCTGTTTATTTATTTGACTTATGCGAATGTTTTCGTATTGTTTGATCTTTGTTATTGTTTACATTGACTCTGATCTTTGTTATTGTTTACATTGACGTTGATCTTTGTTATTGTTTACATTGACTCTGATCTTTGTTATTGTTTACATTGACTTTGATCTTTGTTTTGTTTACATTGTTGGTACTTTGTTATTGTTTACATTGTCTTGTTATTGTTTGCATAGTTCTTGCATAGTTAGCTTTCACTATTGTTACATATATGCTCATGCACTATTGATCTATAGTGCACTTATCATAACTAGCTGGTGGTTTTTTCCTTATGCACTATTGTAGTGCAGTTATGATAAATAACTGATGGTTATGCACTGATTTGGGTAGTGCACTGATAATTAAGAGGTGACTTGTGATATTATTGTACAACTGATAATACAAATTGGTGTCAAGTCTTGTTTCCCACAGAGATTGGAGTGAACATAGTAATTATACAAGCACTTTATTAAGTCTTGTTGCTATTAAGATTGAAATAAGATAATTAATTATTTCAGGTTCTGTACTCACATTTTAGACATCATGTCTACATTTGAGTACTTTATTGAGCAGGGTAAAGCCCTTGGGAAGACAGGTGATAAATTAGAAGAATTTGCGACTGTTCAATATGCCAAGGCATTGAAGTCGGAGGAAAAGAAAATGAAAGAACTAACTGAACAAAAGAGAATAGATGCTGAAAATTTAAAACTGCAGATGCAGGTAGATGAAAAGAGATTACAAATGGAAATGGAAAAACAAAAAAGAGAAGCAGAATCTCAGGAGAAGAGACTTCAGGCTGAGCTTGAAAATAAGAGACTTGAAAAAGAAGCTGAAAATAAGAGACTTGAAAAAGAAGCTGAAAATAAGAGACTTGAAAAAGAAGCTGAAAATAAGAGACTTGAAGACTTGAAATAGAGGCTGAAAATAAAAGATTAGAAAAAACAGGCTGAGGCTGAAGAAAGAAGGTTACAAAGAGAGTCTGATGAGAGAAAAGCAAAAATGGAACATGAAGAAAAACTCTTAGCTTTGGAGTTAGAAAAGTTGAAATTATCTAGTAATGCTAATGATGCTAATAAGGTATCATCTGCTAATAAGTCTAATGCTGTTGATTTCAAGCTTAATTTACCAGCATTCAATGCTTCAATTGATGATATAACATTTTATCTAGATAGATTTGAAAGTGCATGTAAGGTGCATAATATAGATAAAACATTATATGTTTATCATCTGTCCAAGATACTTAGAGGTGATGCTTTGACTTTGTTGGGTATGGTAGATGTGCCTGACAAGAACAACTATGAGGTTGTCAGGGCGGCATTGTTAAAGAAGTACCAACTTAACGAAGACGGATATCGTCTAAAATTTAAAAACATGTTACCAGAAACTGGAGTTGAATTCTCAGAATTCATCTCAGGCATACGTCTTACTTTTTTACGATGGGTTGAGCTTTCTAAGACAGAAAGTACATTTGAAGCCCTCATGGACTTACTTCTTAGAGACAAGGTTATGTCTTCTGTTAATGAAGCTTTTCTTTCTTTTCTTCATGAGCGTAAGCCTAAAAATATAAAAGAAATGGAAGAATACTGTAGCCAGTATGTTACTGCACATCCTCACATAACCATTAGCAACTCTAAGGTAAAAGAAGGTCTGCCAGTTGCTTCGGCAGCACCTTATGGCCCGAATTTTATGCGTAAATTTCAGGGTAGCCAGCAAAATTTCAATAAAAAGAGTAACCGTAATTATGCCCAGAACCATGGTAATCAATTTCAGGGAGATTCTTCTTCCCAGAACTGGAGACAACCTAATATTACACGGTATTCTATTCCCGGTAACTTTAGAAATTTTCATAAAGGTAATCGGTATAGAGGAAAATATTTTTTGCAGAGACCTCAATACCAAGATAATAGAGGTTCTCAACAGCATAGAGATGGTAATGACAGTTATGGAAACTGGAACGCAAACCAGGATAAAAATTACAGTAGGGACTTTAATGATAATTGCAGAGGCAATAATGGTCGCGGTAGATCGCAACAGAAGAGAAAAAGATATCAACAGACAAACTCTGTTCAACAAGAATCTCAGGGAGCAGATAAACAGGTTAATAATGATAAAGACCATAATGCTATCGGATGCTCATCTTTTGACTTTGGTAGGGCAAATAAATGTATCCAATGCAGTACTTTATTTGATCCGAAAACCATTAGTACTCTAAGCTGTGGTCATCCTTTGCCCGCTCTTCCTGCTAATGTTGCTCATGATGGGAGAGGTTCTCTTATATTACATAAGGGGCTTGTAAATAGTAATCCAGTCTCGGTGTTGTTTGATTCTGGATGTACTACTGTCGGGGTTAGGCAATCTCTTGTAGATCCATTCTGTGCTACAGGAAAGGTCATCAAATGTGTCACATTTGGTGGCACGTTGGAAAAATATCCTACTGCCATAATACATATTGCTACTCCTTTCTTCACGGGAGAGGTCCACGCGTGTCTACTTCCAAACCCTATTGCGGACCTTATTATTGGTCGTATTCACGGAGTTAGGGAATGTACCCCACAGCAGATTGCTGTTTGGGAAGAGCAAAACATTGAAGCTACCAATACGGTGGTCACAAGAGCACATGCTCTGGATCCACCTCAAACTTCATTAACTAATAATGATGAAGTAAATGAACAAAATAGTCACTTGACTATTACACGTGACTCATTTATCAAATTGCAAGAAGAAGATCCGTCGTTACAAAAATTCTTCATTCTAGCAAAAAAAAGGTGATCCTAATCAAAATACTAATAGAAAATCTTGGATTTCTATGAAGAACGGCGTACTTGTACGTATGGTACAAGACTCGACTACATCCACTCATTCACAAATTCTTGTGCCTAAGAGCATGAGGGTGCAAATATTGCAACATGCTCATGACTCGCAATGTGCTGGACATATGGGTTTTTCCCGTACAAAGTCGAGAGTTCTTGCGGCTTTCTTTTGGCCATTTGTGAGCAAGGACATACGAATGTACTGTCGCTCTTGCAAAGTATGTCAGGAGGTCAAATCTAAAGGACCACGACATGCTGCGCCTATTCAGGCTGCTGACATTCCAATTCGCCCTTTTCAAAAAATGGCAATAGATATTATCGGTCCTTTTAGAATTAAGTCGGCTAGAGGGCATCAATTTATTCTTACATGTGTCGATATGTGCACACGTTGGCCAGAGGCAATACCTCTCAAGAGCATCTCAACTGCTGATATCGCAGACGCTCTTTGGCTGATATTTTCTCGCTTGGGTTTTCCCGGAGAAATATTGTCAGACCATGGCACTCAACTGATATCAGACACTATGTCACAGGTAATGTCTATGCTACATATAAAAAGGTCTCTCAGCAGTATCTATCACCCAATGTCTAATGGGTTGGTCGAACGTTTAAATAGGACTCTAAAAACTTTACTGGGTAAAATAACTGAGGATCATCCTCAGGATTGGGACAGGGTCTTACCCGCGGCTCTCTTTGCGTATAGAGAGGTCCCCAATGAACATACGGGGTTTTCCCCTTTTGAACTTGTCTTTGGCGCGCAACCGCGCGGCCCTATGTCTTTACTTCACGATCTAATCACTGCCGATAATATTAGCGATGAGACTCAGTCTTCTTATGAGTACGTCATTGCTCTTAGGAAAAAAATCATTGAGGCATGCAGACTAGCAACTTCGTCTTCCGAATTTGCTAAAGAAAAGGCAAGGCAGTTTGCGAATAAGAATAGATGTCTACGACAACTTTGTCCAGGTGACAAAGCTCTCGTTCTACTTCCTTCAAGGGAGAACAGACTTCTAATTGCATGGAAAGGTCCATATGCAATAGTCTCCAAAATTTCTGATGTCGACTATGTTGTCGATATTGATGGAAAGCATAAAACTTTCCACATAAATATGCTCACGGAATTTCAGGAAAGACCAGACTATTTGCAGCCTATTTTCCAGGCAACGGACAATTCTCAAGTACCTCATGGTCAATACTCATCGCTGTCAGTTATACAGGATGAGGAAACTACTTTTTTTCTGATGTCAATCTTCCTCTTTCTATGGTCCCACTTTATTCTACGGAATCTTGGAAAAACGTGACCGTTTCTCCAAATCTTTCCGCTGAGGAACATCGACAAGTTTCTTCGATGTTGCAAACATTTCAGGATGTTCTTACAGACATCCCGGGACACACACATGTCATTGAACATGACATTGTGCTAACTGATCATAATCCTATCAGAGTCAGACCCTATCCAATACCTATCCATTTCCAGTCTCAAGTCGAGAAAGAATTGGATGAAATGATACGTTTGGAAATCATTGAACCATCCACTTCAGCATACTCTTCGTCTATGGTTATTGTTCGAAAGAAGGATAATAACATTCGCATTTGCGTAGATTATCGCAAATTGAACCAAGTTACGAAGTTCGACGCTGAACCTATGCCTTCATTAGAAGAGCTACTCAATAAACTTTCTAATTCTAGATTCTTTACCAAACTAGATTTGTCTAAAGGTTATTGGCAAGTCCCGCTAACTGAACGTGCCAAACCTTTTACAGCTTTTTCTACACCTAGGGGTTTATTCCAATGGAATTTCATGCCTTTTGGTCTTATGAACGCCCCTGCTACATTCGTACGCATGATGCGCCGAATTCTCGCATATCGTACAGATGTCATAGCATATCTAGATGATATCTGTCTATTCAGTGATTCCTGGGAAGATCACTATTTGGGTTTATACGAATTACTGTCTACTCTTCGCGAGTATAACTTGACTGCAAAACCCTCTAAAGCCTTTATAGGATTTAGTGAGATTTCTTTCCTAGGTCATCGTGTTGGTCATGGTCTTTTAAAGACAGAGGACCACAATGTTTCAAAAATACTTAACATTTCGGTCCCTAAGACAAAGAAACAAGTAAGGAGTCTATTAGGTTTGATCCAATTCTACGGACGATTCATTCCGAATCTGTCCTCCATTATGGCACCGCTTTCTACTTTATTGAAGAAAGGGTCGCCTAATTTGATCCGCTGGTCAAAAGAATGTCAATCCTCATTGGACCAGGTTAAAGACCTATTTTCATCTCCACCTATTCTTAGGTTACCTACTATTGAGAAGACTTTTGTTCTTCGAAGTGACGCCTCGTCAACTGGGATTGGGGCAGCACTAATGCAGGAGTATTCTGATACTCTGCATCCGGTGATGTATATCTCTAGGAAATTAAATGCTGCAGAAAAGAATTACTCGGTTTTAGACCGTGAGTTATTGGCTATGGTATGGTCTATTCTGAAGTTACAAAGATTTCTTCTAGGCGCACATTTCATTGTGGAAACCGACCAGAAAGCGCTTACTGCTATTCAGAGCAAAAACTTGAAGAGCTCGAGGTCCACTCGTTATGCCATAGCTCTTCAACCATTTCATTTCTCGGTTCGAGCTATCCGTGGTTCGGATAATGTAATGGCGGACATTCTGTCCAGATGCCCACACGATTCCACATGATTCTTCTGTCATATATATATTTCCTGATATACAGTCCAATGTTATAATGACATGTTGGTAGATTTTTTTTTCTCACTTTTTTGAGGGGGAATTTATAACATTGTTCCATGTAATTATCTAAGAAGGCTTAGTTAGTGATATACGGGCCAAAAGATCACTCGGCCACATTTAAATAAATTATTTTCAGGATTGTATTGAGAGATTTACCAGTTGTCTTTAAGATTTGTGTTATTGATATTTTCGCAGCACATCATTGAAGATGCGAGATTGTGTCCATTGTGGAACTTTGAGTATATCAAGTCCTGTCCTAGATTGGGAGCGGATGATGTCCACATCTTCTTCTATTGAATGTTTTATGTCAACGAAGATCAACACATGTATTACTTATTAGTTACTGATGCATTACATAATGTAATAAAATAGTGCGGTATATTAATATATTACACCGCTATTTGCAACACATTGTATGATATCATAATAATATATTTGATTTCATATATTGGTATGAGAATAATTTGACTTTTATTATGATGTTGCCAGCATTGTGGTTTGTGTTGGTGGCACCTTCCTGGGATATATACGCGTATACTTAGATAAATTTTTCTCTAAGGACCTGGGATATGATCTCAGTTTTGCTCCAAGTGTTGAGCTATTTTGTTAGGTATATCCGCGCATCATACGTGCGTTAGGAGCCTAGATTTTTCCGGCTCCAGGATTTAAAAAAAAAAAAAAGTTTTATTTTTTTTTTTCCCGGGAGGGTGCGGTAATGTTACGCACAAATAATTACTTTTTTCCAAAGTCTTTGTATGATCGTTTTTCGTATGTATGATCATTATTTGACTGAAATGCATGTTATATATATTTTATGGTCAAAGGGACAGAACCCGATATATCGATACTGCTATTTTTTTATGAGTTTACCTCCTCTTGTATAGAGACACGTTCGGTCTATAATGTCTTGAACGAAGCGTGACCATATCTCCTTATTTGGTAGTATCAGTCAACTGTTGTAGATGTTTGAAACCTTTCTTAACGCTTCTGTTCATGTCCATAAAAGGCGCGACTGTGTAAGACTTTTATCTCGAATGTTCTTAGAATCGTCTTATTGTGAACAGCGACTCAGAGATTGTCACTCTGCGCATGTCTCGACTGGGTTGTCGTTTTGTTGTTCCGCCCAGGTCGGGCAGTTGAGAAATGGACTGATTAGCGAGCGGACGCGACTGCGTCTTGTGATTCTCTGAGGGAAATACATTGTCTTTGTGAGTTAGTTAGCTAACTAGACTATTTCCCCGTATTATTCAAGCCTGCCTGGAGGCATATGTTCTTGGTTGATTTTCCGAAATAAGGTAATTCCTCTTGTATCGAACTTTAGGCTATCATCTAGAGGTTCGTCATTTTGTCGCCTTTTTGCTCGCCTGTGTGATTCAAAATGGAGAGGTACTTTGACTAGGATTAAGTCACCGGTATCTTTATACCTGAACTAGTTATATATATCTATGGGTCGCTCTAGACCAACAAGACTATTGTCTGTGTTCCAGGATTCGTTATATCAGAGATCACGTCCAAGTCAGATGGTTAGACTTAGGAAGGTTATAAAGGTCGAGCTGACCTGTAATCCATGTATGCTACTCACGTGCAGACAGTAAACGGACGTATTGTATACATCTGATCTGCTAGCATCAGGAAGGAATAATTATTATTGTCTATGAACATTAAGGATCTGCAGCGGACCACGGTTGCAGAAGTTATATGTATTATTTATCAAGCTTCGCTATGATATTTGTTTTCCATACAACTATTGAGTATTGACTTCTACATGACTGTCAGTTAACATGAGTTTGAATGCTGCATTCGTTCTACTATGCTGATGATAACATAAGTATCATGACTGTTTTGTGGCGTGCAATAAATGGTATAAACCTAAAGCGAAGTTACCATTTTTTATGACTCTACACGTCATGTTGCCTGTGGTGTACCCTGTGAACTGTTCTACTGCAACACACACAGCAACAATCTAAACCAGATAAGACACCCACATCTTGCATTGTAATACCTGGTGTCGATAGAGGTGGTAATTTGACGGCATCCTAATTCCACCCTTATCAATCTGTCCATACGTACTAAAGCCCTTATAAAATCCATTATGCATGTGTACGAAAGTACCTGCGGGGAAAAAAAGGAATTTCTTATAGTGCCATGTAATTTTCAGTTAATGTTCTCTCATGTTTACTTGCTGTAAAATACACATGTCCTGTAAAATCAATGGAAAGTCCTTATACTGCAACGTAATTTCTTTCTTACTTGCTGTAACATGTACACGGATTTGTAAAATTGCAAAGAAATTAAAATAAAGTTCACTTTAAAAAAAAAAAAAAGACCTACAGGTAGTGTCAAGCAATTCGACAATACTCAAATATCTGCTACTTAGCAGAAAAATAACGAAGAAAAGAGGAAAGAAAGAAAGTAAAAGTGCGACAGTTGAAAGCACATAATAAAAATCAGTACCACAAATGTACCGAAACTGTCGGAGAGAAACAAAGATCGATAGGGGACGCCCCGTTTTGTCACTTTCGCTCTTTGTCCCCAGTTATCTTCTCCATGTGTTTTTGGTATACCACTGACCTTCTTGCTTTAGGTGTTCCAGAACAAGGACTACCTTGTAATGCTATGAACAGGTTTCCGAAATGTGTGTCCTATCCATTGCCAGACTAAGTCCTGCTGATGTGTTTGTGTGTGTTCACACCACTATTCATAAATATTCTACACGTAATTAGATTGTAAATACAACATTTCTATATTACAGTATGCGAAGAATATCAGCCGTGCCTGATAACAAAACCATTTTAAGTCAAATGTTGTGAAGATACATTACATGTAAGCGCTGAAACACAATGAGTGCTATATATATATATATTCCTTTTAAATAACTATCAAAGAGATATAGAACGAAAACACAATTTGGATTATATCCCTTTAATAAATATACTTGACTATCCCACTTTGAATGACAGGATTACACCCCTTCTTTTAAAATAGTTTAATTATCTAAATTTTCTAAACTATATCACCATAAACCAAATCTACAATAAATATTACTGTAAGAACGTAAACTTTAAAACGGTTAGTAAATTTTGAAAAACATAAATAGTTGTTAAGTTTGCCGTTATACATTTATGTAAAATAATTTTAATATTATAAGATTTAAAAGCTAATCTGGTATCTTACATCAGTGCAGGACGTTTTGAAATTTTCTTATAATGAACAATCTTCAGCTACACCATTTTGATCTTACAAGTGAAAGTTCTCAGTACACGCACAGCATGGCTTGACTTGACGTTTTGACTATGAATGTAAATATCACACGATAGTTGTTTCATTGTTATGTTAATGAGAGTAGACTTTTGGTAGAAGTGTGTGTCTACGAGTGTATATGACTTTCATCTGTATTTCAATTTGACCTTGTATTTTAATAATGCACATGATGTTTGTAATATTACTATTTAAAACCAACCCCAACCCCCCCCCCCCCCCCCCCCCCCCCCTCCCCCCCCCCCCCCCGTTATCACTAAAGAATAAAGAGTACGCTCTATATTTCCACAAAAAAAAAAAAAAAGTGGAACACGAACCTTTTTTTGACGGCGTAACTGCCTTACAATAATAAGAATATATCTGTCTTGAAATAAAATAATACCGTAGTGGAAAAAAAAAAAAAAAACGAAACTTTTTTTGACGGCGTAACTGCCTTACATAAATCTTTATATAAATAAGAACGTATCTGTCACGAAATGAAATAATACCGTTGTGAAAAAAAAAAAAAAAAAAAAAAAATACAAATTAATACATTTTTTGAAGGTCGATTAGGAAGCAATTCCTGATCGGCTGTGAAATCAAATCAAATCAGCTGAATGCTTTCTGTGACAAATGGAGAAAAAAAAACATTAGTGGACCAGGAAACTTTTTTTGACGGCGTAACTGCCTTACATAAATATGAATGTATCTGTCTTGAAATAAAATAATACCGTAGTGAAAAAAAAAAAAAAAAAAAAAAAAAAGAAAGTTCTCAGTACGCTACACAAGACGAATTTCAGATAAGTTTTTTCTCTTCGCTAACATATTTAATCTCAATATTATTAATAACCTCTAGTATTGGTTAATTGCTTTTAACGTTAGTTAATAATTGATTGGAGTATTGGTTTAAATAAAAATATAAGTGAAATAGAATAAATAAGCCCAGGTAGGCCAACCACGTGGGGTCTTCTTTTGTAAAGTGCCGTAGCCATCTTGTTTTTTCTTTGTGTAATTAATACAGGCATCTTTCATCGTTGAGACGCGCGTGAACAAAATTAAAGTTAATTCAAATTTACTAGCTTAGTAGTAGGACTAGTCAGCTTTTAACTATTGATATCTAAACATAATTTAAAATTTATATATAAAAAAAAAATATTAATAACTTGTCTTGTGTTAATTTAGCATAGATAGAGCATAAATACTAATTGTAAGTCATCAGTGATAGGTATAAAATAAAGATAGAGTAATTAGCCAATATTTAAAAAAAAAAAAAGAGAGAGAAAGAAGTGCAGCCAGCTTATAATGCCAAGGGAAATAATCTACTAATTATTTTTTAAATTGTTTTATTTTTAGTAAAATAAATAGGCCTAGTCATAATTTATCTTAATTTGTGTTATTTAGCATTAGACAGAGTGAACCAGAGGATAAATCACAATGCCACCAATGCTCAGGTCGCAATCTGGAGAGGGAAAAGCATGGGTCAAACCAGCTGAAAAGGGTAGAACACCAAACCCGACAGAAAAGAACAGGATCACTAGCCCTATAGTCAGAAACACAGAAATTGGACCCAAAATAGAAACAATAAAGGAAAATCTGAAAGGAGGCGCAATTAAAACTGCAGTAAGCAGAAACAACAAAAACGAAGACGCAGGAACCCGGACAGCAAACAAACAGACAGGACACAGGAAAGAAGACAACCATGAGACCACAAGCAAAAAAAGTCAGGAAACCAGAGGAGGAGAAAACAAAGAAACCAAAAACAGAATCAAAATAACTCAGATAGCTGGAACAGAAGCCACACTGAGATCTCTCCCGGATGACAAAATCCTGGTCATTCTAGAAGCAATAATAGGAAAAAAATATATTGACAAAGTGCAAAGACATGGAAATGGAGTAACAATCACTGTAAACAACACAGAAAAAGGCAAGGCACTGTTACATGAATTAAAAAGTAACCCAAAAGAAGCACAACTCGCACATGGGATAAAGGTAAAGATTGAATTGATCAAGGAAATTAGAAGATTCGTCATCAAAGGGGTCGACTCAAACCTAACAGAAGAGGAGATCCACACTAACATAACGAAAGAAAACCCACAAACAGAGATAGAAAAAGTAGAAAGAATCAAAACCAAAGAGCAAAAGAATACGACAGTGGTAGTGATAAGTGTAAAGGGCACAGAAATACCCAAGCAAGTCAAACTCCACCAGAGAGCCAAAATGACAGAGGTATTCATACCTAGCATTATACAATGTACAAACTGTCAAGGCTTTAGCCATACCCAACATGTGTGTAAAAGAGCGACACGGTGTAGTTTCTGTGCGGGAGCACACAGACATGTGGACTGTCCAATGGCTAAGGAGGACAAAGATTATAAACGAGAAAACAAAAACAGAAAATGTGCAAACTGCCAGGGTAACCACAGTGCCAGGTATCAGGGATGCCCAGTCTATCAAGAGACAAAACACATATTAAAAGAATCACTAGAAACAAACAAACCATTCTGGCAAATAAAAGAAAGACAGAAAACCAACAACCATCTCCAAAACTCTCAAGAAAATATCATTAAGAAACAAATAAAACAAATAACCAGTGAAATGAAAGACATAAAGGAAAAAATCCAGAAAGAACCCATAAACAGTAAAGAAGATGACAACACAGAAGAGACAGAACATAACCTCATCCAAGCCAGACAGGTACTAGAAGAAATGAAAACAGCACAAAAGGAAATAGAGAGAGACCTCAAAAAAATAGCAGAGATAAAAGAAGCTAATGAAGAAATCCTAAAAAAAATAGAGAGAGAAAGAGCTAGGCCTATAGAAAATATGGAAAAAAAATTTAAGGAAACAGTGGAACTACACCTACCATACCTCGCAGAAAGAGTTCAGAGTATAATGGTTACTTGGAATGATGAGTTTGTAGAGAACATAAGAGGTAAAGTGCAAAACCAAAAAAAGTAGATCCCTTATCAAAAAACCTAATAAAAACAATAACATAACTAAGCTAACCATACTAAATGGGGACCAAAGACTCTAGAGCTATCAAAGTAGTCCAGTGGAACTGTAGGGGTGCCAGGAAGAACTTGATGTCTCTTATGGGACAGTATAAGGAGGCAAAACCCATCTTTGCAATACAAGAAACCCTCCTGAACCCCAAACAAAAACTGAACTACCAAGGGTATATAACACTTAGAAATGATAGACCTGAGGGAAGAGGAGGGGGCGTGGCCTTTTTAATACATGAAGACTACAAAATATTAAATTGGGAACAATTCAACACAGAAAATATTGAGGGAATAAGTATAACATTAGACAGTGAGCCAGATAACTTAAAAATAATAAACATTTATAGCCCCAAGGGTAATATAACCGATAGGGACATTGCCACTATTAACACACAAATAGACCAAAGAACATTATTGGTAGGTGACTTTAATGCACACCATGAGGCATGGGGTAACAACAGTAATGATCCAGCAGGAAAAAGACTTGGACTACATTGAAAGTGCTGAGCTAATCATACTAAATGATGGCTCAGTGACAAGGGTTAACCCATGCAACAGTGGAGGAGATACAGCAATAGACATAAGTATTATAACACCAAACCTAGCCTCTACTAAATGGGAAGTACTGAATGACTCCAGCTCAGACCACTTACCCATAGAAATAAACCTAAACGACAAATATAGAACTAGTCCAAAAAGCTCGAAACCCACATTCAACCTAAAAAAGGCAAATTGGGAGTCCTTCCAATTAGAGCTAGGTAAACTAAGCATAGAACAAATTGAATCTAACAGTATAGATATATTTGCAGAAAAACTAACAAATGAGATTTTAAAAATAGCAATAAAATATATACCAAACAGGAATATGCCTGAGCACTTAAAACCAACACAAAAAGGTAAAAATAGGAAAAGAAACAAAGATAAAAATCCAGTACCATGGTGGACAGACAGATGTTCAGAACAACTGAAATTGAGGGAGAGGGCCCTTACAAAGTATAGAA
This sequence comes from Oreohelix idahoensis, assembly GCA_024509875.1. NCBI lineage: Eukaryota > Metazoa > Mollusca > Gastropoda > Stylommatophora > Oreohelicidae > Oreohelix > Oreohelix idahoensis. The sequence goes on from JAMPIV010022209.1 coordinate 42,820, forward strand.
AAGCCAAAACTGAAGAGAATTACACAAACTATAAAAAAATAAGAAATGAAACAAATAAAATAATATTCAGAGCTAAAGAAAAGAGTTTGAGAAAATTTTGTCAAACATTAAACCATAGGTCCCAAATAAATACAGTTTGGAGAAAACAAAAAAGCAATTAAAGGAGGAAACAGCAAAAAATTTAAAATCCCAACAATTAAAATACCAGAGAGAGCTGAAACAGATAGAGAAAAAGCCAACATACTAGCTAAATACTTTTATCAGGTTAGTTCAATAGACAGTCTAGATAAGGCAGAAATAAATAGACGAAAAACACTGCTAGAAAAATTAAAAGAAGAAAATATGGAAACCACACAGGATGCTAAGTATTTAAATGCAGATATTACAGTAGATGAAATAGAAAGAGCTTTAGCAGAAAAAAACCAATACTACCTCTGGGGAAGACATTCTGAGCTATGAAATCCTCAAAAAGGTACCAAATACAACTCTAAGAGTGATTGCATCCCTCTACAACAAAATCTGGCACACGGGAAAAATACCATGTTCATGGAAGACAGCAGTAGTCATCCCCATACTAAAGCCAGATAAGGAAGCACATGATGTCAGCTCATACAGGCCAATATCGTTAACATCACATCTAGGAAAAATTCTAGAAACAATAGTCAACAGCAGACTAAAATTTCATCTCGAAAAGCATAATTTGTACAGTCCAACCAGGCAGGCTTTAGAAGCCAACATAGTACAATAGAGCAACTGCTGAGGCTGGAACATGATGTTAAAACAGGCTTCAAAAGGAATGAAAAGACAGTAGCTATATTCCTTGATGTAGCAAGAGCATATGATGAGTGTTGGAGGGAGGGTGCACTACATAAAATCAGGAAACTAGGTATAGTAGGCAGAACCTACAATTACCTAGAAAACTTCCTGCAGGATAGATACTTCATGGTACAAATAAACAATGATAGATCTGAGGTATATGAGCAACAGAATGGAATTCCCCAGGGATCAGTAATATCACCATCAATTTTTACGATTATGGTCAACGACCTAGGCGACGAGTTTAAGGACTTAAAAAACAACCTATCTCAGTTTGCAGATGATGCTGCGATATGGAGAACGGGAAGAAATCTCCCATTCCTCTATAAAACAGTACAAAAACAAATAGATAAAGTATCTGACTGGATGAACAAGTGGGGATTTAATCTAAACGTTAAAAAAACCATAGGAATGATTTTCAGTAGAGGGCGTGTAATTAAAAACAATATAATTGACATAAGCATTAATAAGCAAAAAGTATGCACAGCAAAATCAACTAGATTTCTTGGCATGGTACTAGACCAGCAACTAAACTGGAACAAACACATAGACTCTTTAGTGCAAAGCAGTAGAGGACTTATTAATATGCTAAGATATATGAAAGGAAGTGGTTGGGGCGCCTGCAATAAGACAATGTTAACATTCTATAAATCATTTATTAGAGGCAAACTTGTCTATGCCAGTGTATTCTATGCATCAGCCGCCCCAACCAATAAGAAGAAACTAGACACAGTCCAAAACCAGGCACTGTCAATAATAGCAGGTGCCTCAAAGGGAACATCAGCAGAAGCACTAGAAGTAGCGCTAGGCATTATACCCCTGGAGCTAAGGAGAAAAGAACTGAGATTCAGCTACTGGGCAAGAGTGGCAAAAGATCCAACTCACCCGGCACATAAAACCTTTGATAGGGGTAACCAGTACATAGGCCACATTCCATTAAACCATAATAGATACCCGTCAGGGTGGAAAACAATGGATGAAGTGGATCAATACCCAGACCTGTTTAATGCGATAAACAGTAGTGCTCTGTATAAAGCAAAGATCCCACCATGGGAATTAAAAGTGCCAGAAACTGACTCCCACTTATCAAAGATCATAAATAAATCTAACGACATAATCTCAGCAAAAAGTAAAACACTAGAGTACATAGAACGGTATACAAATAATAGCCTAACTATATATACAGATGGGTCCAAAGATGAAGAAGGACAATTAGGAGCAGGAATAGCAATACCAAAACTAAAAATTTATAAAAAATACAAAGTAACAAGTAATACATCTATCTTTACAGCAGAATTAGTGGCAATCCTAAAAGCTTTAGAAATAGCTGCAGAAAATCCACCAAAAAAAGTAACCATTCTCACAGATTCCCTATCATCAGTACTAGCAATCAGAAACAGAACAGAAGGCAGCAGGCCAGACATTATAGAGGAAATACTACAGGTTAATACATATCTACAAAATATAGGATGCAGTGCAACACTAACATGGATACCATCACATGTGGGGATAGCAGGAAATGAGCTAGCAGACAAAGAAGCCAAAGGGGGGGAGAACTAGCCATAACCAAATTGAAGTAGGCTTAGGGAAGTTTGAAATTAAGAGCTTAATTGCTCAAAAAATAACTAAAGAATGGATAACAGCATGGGACCTAAGTAAAAAAGCAAGACACTCATATAAAATCCTTAAAAAACCAAGCAAAAAATGTCAAATAAAAGATGAAATAAAAATACCAATTAATAAAAAATTGCTGAGACTCAAGCTGGGAACTGGATATTTCATGATAGAGGAACCCACATGTGAAGAGTGTCAAGAACCAAACACAATTAGGCACTTTCTAGTGGACTGCAAAAAATATGACCAACAGAGGCAAAACATTAAGACATACTGTAGTAACCACAAGGTAGAAATGAGTGTAGAAAATCTCATAGGCACAAAGAGCCCTTCAGAATGCAAAAGTTAATAAAACACTATATTACAAAAACTAAAGCTAACATATAAAAATCAAATAAGGAATTGAACCAGTAGTCCAAACTGGTGAAAGACTCGCCACAGAAACATACAGATTAACCAAATAAACCATCCAGTAAAAAGCAAAAACATACTAACTTAGAAAATAGCATATATTGGAATTTTTTTTAAAAACCATGTTGAACTATAACTACAAAAGGAAAAATACCGACTAGAGATAACATAATATAAAACAAATACAAACAAAAACATATTACAATAAAAGAAACACGTCCTGATATAACCAACAAATCCATGTACATGGTAGATGGTTGAAAGGGGCGTGCTACAAAATGAAGTAGCAAACACATTAATAAAAAAAAAAAAAAAAATAATGAACAATCTGGGTCAGCACTTGTATATAGTGTTGAACACGAAACTTTTTTACGCTGTACAACCCAATGCCTAGTATCCTGGCTTTTGGCTGGGATCATGTGTCTGCACACGGGAAACAGTAGTGACTTTCATGTCATGAGGTACCTAGTGTGAGAACACAGAGGATCACTACAATGACACTTGTTGTCATTGGATCTTCTTGTGTTGGGGCATGTGGTCTTGGCCGGGTATGGGTGGGGCAAATGCAACCTCATGCGAGGTGTAGTGGTGTTTGATGGTATTGTATGATGTTGATATTACTAAATGTAATTGTATGAGGCCAGCTGTGAAGGCTCCTGAGATAAAATGTAGTTGAGAATTGTCAGAAGGCCTTTCTTGCTACCACTACGACCTCACACTTAATTTTTTTTTAATGAATGTGGCTACGTAAAGTGTCTAGGGTTATGATATGTAGTGTGGTGTAATAGGTTATAGATATACCCACAGATATTTAACAAGACTAATAATATTAATAAATGTTAAAATACACTGAACTAACTCACGTGTGTAAATTTTTTTTGATAGAATTACATTTATTTTGTTCTGGATCAATTTTTTAGGTTGACCAGAACTTAAAAGGATTTAGAGATTATGAAAGAAATGCATGGAATATTATATCATAAATGCAATAGTGTACATATATATGTACTATACTAGTTAGTTTATTAAAATGTTCTAGTAGTCATCTACTTGGGAGGATAGTTAATGTTTGTGCTGTTGGGGTGGCCTCATCACACCTGTCTATATTGACTACACAGTGTCCAGAAAATGGTGGGAATTTTTATGGGGGTATTAGTAACTACACAGCGTTGGTGAATGTCCAGCAGACCAGAGGCTCACTCATCTTGTAGTTGTAGCTCTGGTGCTGAAATCAGGTGGTCCCACCTCTCCGTGCTGGCGGGCAATAATGGTGGTCTCTGTCACAAGTACTGCACAGATACACTCGAGTAAAGTCACCAACTGAATAGTCACTGCTTTGTTGACAACAGAAACTCACAGCTCAGATTATGAATAAATAACACAGAATTGCTAGCAAAACTCAGCTGAGCTGCTGGCTATAGTATGGCGTCCCTAAACTTCTTACACTTTCTTCATATGGAAATCACCACACTTTAAAATCTGTGTCTATCACTGAACAACTATTGAAGAATGGCCCCACTTTCGCGTCTGAGCGCTAATGATATGATTGTCTGTGGCCAATCACTGCCTAGGTTTATTTGAATTTCAAATTTCCTACCATAAAGTCATTTCAGTCATGCTTCAGTCAAGTATGGATGGTTATCTGTTAGTCTGTCCGTCTCTACTTGTGTTTCTACAAAAATGTACTTGATTTTTGAACCAACCTTTCTCTCCCCTCCAAAATTTTGTCGTTAAAAGTTATATTTAGACACAGCTACCACCCAAAAACCCTCTCCTCCATACTAAGTAAATTTGAACACCTGCGTCCCAAGGTCGTGTTTTTTTGTGCAAAATAGCGACACTTTTAGATTCAATACAGTCTGTCGATGATGTGAACAACACTGTCTTTTGTCATTATCTTCAATATTATCTATCCGTCTGTAAAATTAAGAACATATTAGTTCACTGCTCAGAATAGGCCATCCGGCCAGCTAATTTTTATATTCCTAACATTAATATTAAGAGAAAAGTACTTTTTAATTTTTGTAATATTCCAAACATCTGCGTTTTAGCCGCTGAATTCAAATCAAGGGCTTGGTATTGCAAAAGCGTCCAATAAATGACTGTGGCGTAACATATCTACGGACCCCCTTCTGTCGAGTTGCTTACTTTTTTATGTCAACTTGGGAAACGTGACTTTTCTCCGTTTCCCCCCCAATTGCGTCTCCTTAGCCTTTCTAGTCTCACGCAATCTTTCCAGTCATATTTTTTTCCTTTTTGATCCGCCGTTCCCCTCCTGTCTAGCAAGTCAATTATTATGGAGGATGATGACCCGCGGTCTAGGCGATCATGTACATCAGCAGCCTACGCATTATGTTTTTTTTTATCCTTATATGTTATCCTTGGAGGTATTTTACCGTTGTATCTCTGTCAATTTCACTACACATCTCCCCACTTGAAAACATGCCTATGGCAAGTTCCAAAACCAGCGATACACATAGGTAAAATTACTCCTCACGTCTGCCACTACTCTAATTTTGATCACAGGGGTGCCGACTGAGGAAATCTGCACCGACATTCAATTTGCCTGGATATATTGGATACTAAACTGATAAGGTTGAAGCAATAAAGACCACCTCAGCAATCTTGCGTTTTCATGCTTAGCCTGGGATAAAAATACGAGAGGCTGATGGTCCGTCTCCACCACAAAAGTCCTACCATACAGATAGATTTGAAACTTCTTTATTGCCCAGATTAATGCTAAACATTCTTTTTCGCTTGTGGAGTATCCTTGTTCCGCCTTATTCAATTTACGGCTTGCATAAGCGACTGGTTTAAGTTCCCCATCAGGTGAAGATGATCTTTGCAACAAAGCCCCTCCTAGTCCTACATTACTTGCATCGGTTCTTAAGACAAAGTCCTGTGTCAAATCAGGCAGTTTGAGAATAGTCTTGCTAGTGAGTTTTTCCTTTAACTCTTGGAACGCTAGTTCACATTGTGCAGTCCAAATAATTTTATCTGGAAGTCCCTTGCGAGTCAGATCAGTCAGAGGAGCACAAATAGCGTTAAAATTCTTGATGTATTTCTGATAAAATCCGCATAACGACACAAATGATCGCACGTCCTTTTTTGTTTGCGGCCTAGGTGCTCTCTGCAGTTTTTCCAAATTCTTAGGATCAGGGGTCATATTACCCTGATATACAGTGTGTCCCAAGAATTCCAACTCTTTGCATCCAATACAACATTTTGTTGGCCTAGCAGTTAAGTTCGCCTCCCGAAGTCTATCAAACAACATCTCCGGAGCTTCAATGTGTTCTTCAAATGTCTCTGTGGCGACGAGAATATCATCCATGAAATTCGTGATACATGGGTTATTCAGGGGATCCAACAATTTGCGCATCATCCTTGAAAACACACTCGGAGCATTTTCAGTCCGAATGGTAGCATATTGAATTCATAATGTCCATCCGAAGTGCTAAAAGCCAAATAAGGTCTCACTTCAGGCTTCACTGGGATCTGGTAATAGCCTTTACTAAGATCCACCTTTGAAAAGTATTTTGCCTTGTTCAGTCTGGCAAATAACTGTTTTGTGTCTGGTAAAGGATCCACTTGTCCTTCTGTGACAGCATTCAGTTTCCTGTAATCTATGCACAGTCTGTGTTCCCCAGACGGTTTTCTCAACAAAACGACACTAGAACTAAAAGATGATTCACTGTGCGAAATAATCGCCTCTTTCAACAAATAATCTATTTCTTCCTTCAATGCCTTCTCCTTCGCGAACGGAATAGAATAGGCTCTCATACAGATTGGGTTTGAGTCTACCAGTTTCATGTCATACTGTAGCAAATTTGTATGGCCTGGTTTATCTGTTAATACATCTGTATGTTCCTCCAGAACCTGTTGAACTCTCTCCCTCTGGTTTTTAGTCAGGTGCTTACTGACTTTTACCTGTGCTGCGGTTTCACAAGGATGTAATGGGTATTCATGTGAGGTGAGTGGTTCTTTTTGCATCTGGGTTGCAATAGCCAAGGTCAATAAGGGGGTGCTTTCCTGAGTGGTCTGTCCAGATACTTCTTTAACAGGTTTACATGATAAACTTTTTCCTTCCCCTTTTTGTCAATTTTATAGTTTGTTCTAGACACCTTCTCTAGAACCGTATATGGACCTTGCCAACCAATTTGTAATTTATTCTGGCTTCCGGGTAGTAGAAGCAGCACCTTCTCTCCGACTGCCAGTTCCCTGTCCTTTGCCTTCCTATTAAAATATGCTGCATGTTTCTTCCTGGCTTGTTTCAAATTATCATTTGCCAGTTTCCATCCAGCTTTCAAACGAGTGGTCAGTTCGTTCACATATTGATACGATGAGGTAACAGTCTTTTCCGCCTTCTCATCTGTCCAGGTCCTTAATAGAGCTTCTAATGGACCTTTTATTGGCCTCCCAAATAGCAGAGTTGCGGGAGCCATCCCGGTTGAACTATGTGGTACCTCCCGCTACGCAAACAATGCGGCGGGCAGGAATTGATCCCACAGATCCGGTTTTTCGTGTGCCAGCTTTCTCAGGATAGAAATGAGAGTCCCATTGAACCTCTCTACCTGGCCGTTCCCTTGTGGATGGTACGGACTACAATGAAAGTGCCTGGCTTGAAATAGCTTAAAAACTTCTTCCGTTAGTTTCCCCTTGAACTGAGAACCATTATCCGTCAAGATTTGATGCGGGAATCCTAATCGGGTAAATATTGTAAGTAGTGCCTCTGCTACATGTTTTGAATCAATTGATGGCAGGGCTACCGCCTCTCCCCACATAGAACAAGTGTCCACCAGAGTAAGGATGTAACTGTTCCTCCTCTTGGTCCGAGTGAGAGGTCCTACAATATCCACTGCAACCCTCTCAAAAGGTGTTCCCACTATGGGCATTTCCCCTAGAGTTGCAGGAGCAGTCCAGTGCTTTGGAGCTACCCTTTGACATTCTGGGCAGGATTTGACATATCTTTTTATATCCTCCGTTATCCCTGGCCAGAAGTAATGACAAGCTATACGCTGCCCTGTGGCGCTGATCCCCATGTGACCACTGAAGGGAATCGCATGCCCGAGTTCCATCACTTTATCTCTATATGAAGTGGGAAGAACCAGCTGGTTGTGACCATTTGTTCCAGTTCCGGCCTTCCTGTATAAGAGTTTGTTCTTCATGAAATATTCCCCCTTGCTCGGAGGTGTGTGGCATTTGGGCAATTTTTTAAAACATGGCTTGAGTGTCCTATCCTCAGCCTGCGCCTTCCTCATCTCCTCTGGATGAGCATTTATAGGTTCACCTTCTTCCTCCTTCTTCTGTGACCTTGTCTGCACTGTCGCCATGATCACAGGTTTCTCGGGGTTCCCCAAGAAGACGTATCTACACCCCAATATCAGAGGGTAGATTGGTTCATCTATCACTGCTGCTCTGATTTCTCCTTCCACATAGCGAGTTTTCACCGTTATCCTCGCTATGTGGAAGTGTCATGAGTGGTATGTCCTTAGTCGCCCCTTGTATTTCCACTGTTTCTGTGGTATACTGACTTGGGTCCACTAGGCTAGACTTCACAACTGAATCATAATCCAAACCTGTATCATAAAGGCACCTTATGGTGACCCCATTACAAATAACATCCTCACAAACTGGGGGTTGATAAGGTTCCTGTTGCTCCTTAGGATTAACCTTTAATCTTTGCGTCCCCGACTTCATTGCAGCAATGTTTGAAGGTTTCCTTCTACAAAATTCGGTGTTATGGATATCCTTCTTGCACCATTTACACCATCTTTTTCCTTGGTTCAACGGTTTTCTTTCATTGAACTTTTGGTCATTGAACTGTGAGTTTCTGTCGCGATAGTCATTTCTTGGCCGCTCAAAGTTTGTCCTACCTTTATTTCCCTGCTCTCTATTATCAAATTTATTAAATTGCTGTGGAGCTTTAAAATTGTCTATGTGCTTCTTCTTAGCACCACTTACCTCTGCCTGGGCTGCCTGATACCTCTCAGCAACATTTAAAATTTCCCCCAACTTCTCTGCACCTTGTTCCATGAGAAATTTTCTCATATCTGGAGCCATGGACTCTCTCAATTGCTCAATCATGATCATTTCTTTAAGATCTTGGGTCTTCCCCAGAGCCGTCCATTTCTCCAAATAGGTTTCTAGTCTAGCCGAGAATTGGTGGTATGTCTCCCCAGACAACAGTTTGGCATTTCTAAATTTCTTACGATAAAATTCACCATTCTTCTCGTACCTTAATAACAAAGCCTGCTTTAACATGTCATAATTGTCTTGGTCTTCCCTGTTCATTTTGGCAAATACTTCATAAGAAGTACCTCTCAATCCCTGTGATAGCTTTAAGCTCCACCTCTCTCTCTCTAACCCATATGTAGTAGCTAATAACTCAAAACGTCCTAGGTACCCCTCTATGTCATCGTCTTTTTTCAACAAAATGGTCTAAATGAAACCCCATAGCTGAGTTTGAGGCTCCCAGACTGGGCGTAGCATCTGAGGCAAAAGGGCTGGCACCATTTTCAGGAGCCGGGCCTTGTAATTCCAGCTCCCTTAGTCGTAATTCGTGCTCCCTCTGCAACCTTCTATCTTCTGCCTCCCTTTCGGCAGTCAACCTTTTTTCTTCTGCCTCCCTTTGCTGTCGTTTTTTCTTCTGCCTCCCTTTGCTGTCGTTTTTCTTCTGCCTCAATCTGCAGCCTCTTAATCTCAGCCTCAATTTGTAACCTCTTCTCTTCAGCTACCTTTCTATCTTCCCTTTCAATATATCTATCACATTCAGCCGTTACATATTGAATTAAAATTTGACCATCCATTCCCATCTCCTTCGCGGTGAGCACAGCAGCTGATCTAAATTTTGCCAGCTCCGCCATACTTTTTAGACAATATAATAATATACAAGCTAAATCTCTAACCAGTAAATACACTAAGTACTTCTTATGACTATAGTCTAACCAATTCTAACTAACCAGTTAACTAATTAATTATTACTGGCTGTGAAGATTCACCAACTTTTATCTGCAGGGACACTTTTAATTTTAAAGGAAATTTTACAATTTATTTCCCTACTTTTATTTCTCCCACCAGGAGATCCTAATATTACTGTTGGGCTAATTATCCCTGGACAAGACCCCAATTTATGTAGTGGTGTTTGATGGTATTGTATGATGGTGATATTACTAAATGTAATTGTATGAGGCCAGCTGTGAAGGCTCCTGAGATAAAATGTAGTTGTGAATTGTCAGAAGGCCTTTCTTGCTACCACTACGACCTCACACTTAATTTTTTTTAATGAATGTGGCTACGTAAAGTGTCTAGGGTTATGATATGTAGTGTGGTGTAATAAGTTATAGATATACCCACAGATATTTAACAAGACTAATAATATTAATAAATGTTAAAATACACTGAACTAACTCACGTGTGTAAAATTTTTTGATAGAATTACCCATTATATATTGTGTTCTGGAATCCAATTTTTTAGGTTGACCAGAACTTAAAGTATTTAGAGATAATGAAAGAAATGCATGGAATATTATATCATAAATGCAATAGTGTACATATATATGTACTATACTAGTTAGTTTATTAAAATGTTCTAGTAGTCATCTACTTGGGAGGATAGTTAATGTTTGTGCTGTTGGGGTGGCCTCATCACACCTGTCTATATTGACTACACAGTGTCCAGAAAATGGTGGGAATTTTTATGGGGTATTAGTAACTACACAGCGTTGGTGAATGTCCAGCAGACCAGAGGCTCACTCATCTTGTAGTTGTAGCTCTGGTGCTGAAATCAGGTGGTCCCACCTCTCCGTGCTGGCGGGCAATAATGGTGGTCTCTGTCAGAAGTACTGCACAGATACACTCGAGTAAAGTCACCAGCTGAATAGACACTGCTTAGTTGACAACAGAAACTCACAGGTCAGATTATGAATAAATAACACAGAATTGCTAGCAAAACTCAGCTGAGCTGCTGGCTATAGTATGGCGTCCCTAAATTTATTACACGTTCTTTCATATGGAAATCACCACACTTTAAAATCTGTGTCTATCACTGAACAACTATTGAAGAATGGCCCCACTTACGCGTCTGAGCGCTAATGATATGATTGTCTGTGGCCAATCACTGCCTAGGTTTATTTGAATTTCAAATTTCCTACCATAAAGTCATTTCAGTCATGCTTCAGTCAAGTATGGATGGTTATCTGTTAGTCTGTCCGTCTCTACTTGTGTTTCTACAAAATGTACTTGATTTTTGAACCAACCTTTCTCTCCCCTCCAAAATTTTGTCGTTAAAAGTTATTTTTAGACACAGCTACCACCCAAAACCCCTCTCCTCCATCGTAAGTAAATTTCAACACCTGCGTCCCAAGGTCGTGTTTTTGTGTGCAAATCGCGACACTTTTAGATTAAATACAGTCTGTCGATGATGTGAACAACACTGTCTTTTGTCATTATCTTCAATATTATCTATCCGTCTGTAAAATTAAGAACATATTAGTTCACTGCTCAGAATAGGCCATCCGGCCAGCTAATTTTTATATTCCTAACATTAATATTAAGAAAAAAATACTTTTTAATTTTTGTAATATTCCAAACATCTGCGTTTTAGCCGCTGAATTCAAATCAAGGGCTTGGTATTGCAAAAGCGTCCAATAAATGACTGTGGCGTAACATATCTACGGTCCCTTCTGTCGAGTTGCTTACTTTTTATGTCAACTTGGGAAACGTGACTTTTCTCCGTTTCCCCCCCAATTGCGTCTCCTTAGCCTTTCTAGTCTCACGCAATCTTTCCAGTCATATTTTTTTCCTTTTTGATCCGCCGTTCCCCTCCTGTCTAGCAAGTCAATTATTATGGAGGATGATGACCCGCGGTCTAGGCGATCATGTACATCAGCAGCCTACGCATTATGTTTTTTTTTATCCTTATATGTTATCCTTGGAGGTATTTTACCGTTGTATCTCTGTCAATTTCACTACACGAGGAAAAAATATGCAACCTCGTGCGAGGAAATTTAAAAAAAAAAAAAAAAAAAAAAAAAAAACTTTTTTTGATTGCAGGAAGAACTAGAACAATATCAACACCACAGATTAAGAGGTGCCCTGTTACGGACAAAATTGAACACAATCACACAAGAGATACCCAGCAAACAACACATGGCAATAGAACAAAACATACAGCGAAGCAAGCAAATAGGCCAAATAGTTGACTCACATGGAGACATACAAACGGATTCACAACATATAGCAAAAGCATTTGAGGACTACTATAGAAATCTTTACACAGAAGAAGGAATACAACCACATATACAAGACACTTTTATGCAATACACTAAGAAACTGAGCAACAAAGATAAACAATCTCTTGATGCAGAACTGACCCTAGAAAACATAACATACGCAGTAAACGAAATGCAAAAAGGCAAGTCACCAGGACCAGATGGACTCACAGCTGAATTCTACCAACATTTCTTCCCCATGTTAGGCCCTCTCCTACTAAAGGTATATTCAGAATCTTTCGCGAAAAAGGAATTTCTATCTAGTTTCAACCTGTCATACATCACTCTAATCCCTAAGGACGATCCGGACAAAACAAAGCTTAAAAACTACAGACCAATATCACTCCTCAACACCGACTACAAAATTTTAGCCAAAACCCTAACAAACAAACTCAAACCGTTCATGGCTACACTCATACACGAAGACCAACAGTGTAGTGTCCAGCACAGAAACATTCATCAGCACGCACACTTCATAAGAGACATCATCACCTACACACATCAGAAGGATTGCCAGTCGTCAATCCTATCGCTAGACCAGGAAAAAGCCTTTGACAGAATATCCCACTCATACCTCCATAAAACTTTACTACACTGCAACATTGGTGAATACATTAGAAAGTGGATTGAAATTATATACACAAAACCTGAAAGCAAAGTTTGGGTAAATCATTCATTTACTGGGCCTGTTGGGCTTACAAGTTCTGTTAGGCACGGATTTCCACCTTCTTCTCTCCTCTATGTACCCGCTCTTGATCCATTGCTAGAGACAATTAGACATGACAGTAACATCAGCGGTACTTTTATACAAGGTAAGGAGGAACAAGTTGATTGCCTACGCAGAACGATACCACCTTCTTTCCCCCCAATGATAGGTCTATACAAAATATTTCTAGACACTTTCACGCTTTTTGGTAAAGGTAGTGGGTCAAAATTAAAAGTCCAAAAAAATACAATTATGGGCATAGGCAGATGGAAAAAACAAAGCAGATTTCCCCTTTGATTTAACGTCAACAAAAATCATGAAACTGTACGGTATATACTTCCCATCTCACCCGAACCGCACACACAAAGTCACATGGCAGAACTTAGTCGCATATACCACAGACACACTTCACCGCTACAAATACAAAAATACAACCATTTTTTCCAGAAGTGCTATAGTGAACTGTTTTATTATTCCAAAAATAATTTACATTGCTACAGTCTTGACCCTCCACAACATACGGTGACAGAGATAAACGAGGAGATGAGGCGTTTTGTTTTTGGGCACACTTTATTTAGCATTAAACATCAAACACTCATGCAAGAGAAAAGATTCGGGGGAGTTGCCCTCCAGGATATAGGCACAAAAATAAAGGCACTTCGAATCAGACATGTAGGAAATATAATAAGAGACCCAGAACGACACACATTAGCCCATTACTACGTAGGGCTTAGACTTGCTAGACTGAAACCACTGAAGAACAATGTCCCACACCATTACGGCACACTACCACGTTTACACTTTTACAGGACATGCATACAAGCCATCAGAGGACACGGAATTTTAATTAACCAGAAAACAAACAACATTTACAAACACTTAGTCAGGTTACAAGCACCACCTTTACACCTAAGAATTAAAAGAGGTTACAATTACTTTATAACGGATTACACTGAGATTTTCACCGATCTTCACAACAAAAGCATCGCTCCAAAAGCCAGAGAAGTCACATATCGACTTTTATATAACATGACACCAACCACAGAAAGAGCAGCACATAGATTAAAACGAAAATCACGATGCAAGATGTGCCAGGCAAATGTACAAGAAAGTGAGGAACACATTTTCTATAAATGTAGCACAATTATACCAGCACAGAGAATCTTAAAGGACATACTGGACACACATACGAAAAAAAACAGACATTTTCAAAGCGATTATGCTTAATTCAATTCCCAAGACACTACCAGACATCCATTTTTATTTAATTCTTTTACTCTCGGAATAATAATAATAATAATAAATTCTTTAAGCACCAAACACGGCGCATAAGGCAGAAACCAGTGCTCTCCAGGTTGTTCGTTGTGACGCCACTCCTCTTAGCTCTTGCACATTATTTAGGCCCAACGTTCTTCCTTCTCTTATTATTGTTCTTCTGAGTGTTTCTTTTGGTCTTCCTTTTTTCCTCTTACCCTCAGGAACCCAAGTGAGCGCCTGTAGTGGTATTCTGTTGTTTGCATTCGTAGGACATGACCGATATATGACCATCGTCTTTTCCTTATATAGTCGGAGACATATTTCTGCCTAGAGTCTTCTCTTATTTGTCGATTAGTCTTGAATTCTTTCCAACTGATGTTCATGAGTTTTCTAAGACATTTGTTCTCGAATGTATTCAGCTTGTTCTCCAATGATTTTGTTATTTTCCAACTCTCACAGCCGTATGTTAACACTGAGATAACATTTGAATTAAACAGACGAAGCTTGGTATGTATATTCAATGATCGTAATTTCCAAATGTTAGATAATCTATTGAAGGCGCTAGCTGCCAAAGCAATTCTAGTATGGATTTCTTTTGTTGTGTCACCATCCTGAGTCATTTTACTGCCTAAATAATTGAAACTTTCAACTTTCTGTAGTTTTTCCCCGTTCAAGATGATATCAAAGGTCTCGTTAGAAAAGTTATTGCTTCTTGGGATTGTCTTGGTGTTGAACTTAAGAAAGCTACATCATCTGCGAAATCCAGGTCCCCCAGGAATTTTCCATTTGTCCATTTTATACCCAATTGTTCATTGTGGGTATAGTTTCTCATAACCCAATCAATAGCTATTCCAAAAAGTAGTGGTGACATAATACAGCCTTGTTTAACCCCTGTTTCTACTGTAAACCATTCTGTATTCCCTTTATTTGTTCTAACACAACATCTTGCATTGTCATATAGCGCTTTGATTATATTCACATATTTTGTTGGAAAACCATAGATTGTAAGTATCTTCCACAATGATGGGCGGTGTAGACTATCAAAGGCTTTTTGAAAATCGACGAAGGTGATAATAAGTGGCGATTGCCTTTCTACTGATTCTTCTATAATTGTTCTTAGTGTGAATATTTGATCAATACATGATCGTTTCGGCCTGAAACCCGCTTGTTCTTCTCTGATCTTTTCGTCAGCATGCAATTTAAGTCTTTCTAACATCATGCAACATAATAATTTTCCAGGTACTGATAATAGAGATATACCACGCCAGTTATTACAGTCTGATAGATCACCTTTCTTCGGTAACTTTACAATAATACTGTCTTTCCATTGTTGTGGTGGTTGTTCTTCTCTCCATACTTCATTTATAATATCTAAAATTCTCAAGAGGTTGTTGTCATTAACTGCTTTAATCATTTCCCCTGAAATTTCGTCAACTCCAGCAGCTTTAAAATTTTTTAATCTTTTAACGGCTTGTTTGATCTCGTCCAGCGTGAATTCATCGCAAGTTATTGGCAAGGTGGTTGTGAGTGTTTCATTATTAAAATCAGGTGTTACTGTTGGTGGTGGTCTGTTTAGCACCTCCATGAAGTGCTCAGCCCATCTCTTCATTTGTTCTTTTTCTGTTGGTATTGAATTCCCTAATTTACCTTTAACAGGTGTTTCCATAGCAGTAGGCTGGTGACATAGTTGTTTTGTAATTTGATAAAGGCACCTACTATTACCAGTTCTTGCAGCATTTTCAGCTTCTACGGCCAGTTCATTGATGAAATGTCTTTTATCTCTTCGAGTTTTTGTCTTCACTTCTTTATTTAACAAGTTATAAGATAGTTTGCAAGATTCAACTGCATTATGTGTACTTGCCGCTAGTAGTTTAAGTTTTGCTGTTTTCCTTTCTTGTATTTTATCCCAAGTATCTTCTCTCATCCATTTTTTCTTTTTATGTACTAGGTATCCGGTGGTCGCTACTGCTGCTTCTGTCATTGCTGTTCTCAGTTGTTCCCATTTAGTATCGATTGTCTTGGTGGTGATATCGTTGTCAATTTTGCCTAAAGCATCGAAATAGTTGTTCATTTTGACATTATATTCCTCCTTTATATCATTTGATTGCAGTCTGTGTACATCTATTCTTCTATTTTTATTCTGTTGGTATAACTTCTTCAGTTTAATTCTCAGTTTAGCTATGCAGAGGTTATGATCGCTTCCGATCTCTGCACCTCTGTATGCTCTGACGTCTTGAACTGATGAGCGAAATTTAGCGCTTATGCAGAAGTGATCTATCTGGTTCTTAGTTCTGCCATCAGGTGAATTCCATGTTATCTTGTGGATATTCTTATGTGGAAAGATGGTGTCTGCCACAACGAGGTTTGATATTTCACAAAGTTCTAGAAGTCTTTCGCCATTTTGATTCATACAGCCTATTCCATGAGTACCGAGATATCTTTGTACTCCATCGTTGTTGTCACCTACTTTGGCGTTAAAATCACCCATGACTGCTATTATGTCATGCTTGGGTATTGTGTTGATGGTACTTAGAAGTGCTTCATAGAAGTCATCTTTTGTGGTATCAAGAGCGTCGTTAGTTGGTGCATAACATTGTACAATTGAGAGCTTGAAAAATCGTGTCTGAAATCTAGCTAATATTAGCCTCTCATTGATAGGTACCCAGCTGATAAGCGATGCTGCTGCTTTCTGTGTCATTAGGATGGCTACTCCCTCTGTGTGACGATTATCATTACTACCAGAGTATATAATTTGCTTTTTTTCTTCTGAAATATATTTTATGCCCTTCCCCGTCCATCTACACTCGCTGACACCCAATAAGTCCAACTTATAATTATCCATTTCTTTAATTACTTCTTCCAATTTTCCGTCTTGATACATAGTCCTTACATTCCAGTATCCAATTTTAAAAATCTCCTTAGCCCCCAAGATATTAGAGTGAGTCATGTTTACTGTCGAGCCTGGTTCTGTTTTCTCCACTATCCCCTGCTACCTGTACCTGTACCTTAAATCCAAGCTTTTAGTTTATACGAAGGTCACTTTCCTATAACCTCTCCCCTCCCCCACCCCCAACCTCACTGCCAACTACGTGTTTTTTCCACCACCTTTTTTTTTTTCCCTACCTTCCCCACTCCCTTTAACACATATCCTCATCCTCCCTCCTCCTCCCCTACACACACAACGTTAGAGGTGAGGGACTCCATCACCCAGTATTTTTATCTTAAGTCCATGTGAGAAAAAAATTTTTTTTTTTTCATCCTTCCCTTTTTCATGTCCGCAGAGAAAAGCCTGCCTTTAAATTATTATTATTTTATTTTCCATGTATCTATTATCATTATTATTATTGTCATTATTATGTTTACATTTTAAATGCATATGTACATGTGTAGTCTATTTTATTTTGTATTTATTTATTATTATTATTTTGATTAAGACCGATGCTTCAATAGTAAGAGTTTTTATAGGACAATTTTGCTCATAGCAGCAGACCGTGTGGTCTTCGGTCGGAAAAAAAAAAAAATTACTTAAATGCTGACCCTGGTCTTTTAGCGCCAGTTTCTAAATGTACTGAACGCAGTGACACGTTGAAGATTTATGACCAACGGTTTCCGACACCGGTTTTAATTATGGGGACCCGAAAAGTCACGAACTTTATTGTTAAAGGGTTAAAAATCGAGCACGCAGACTCATCTAACATTCTGCCTTTCCTTACTCTCTCTCTCTCTCTCTCTCTCTCTCTCTCTCTCTCTCTCTCTCTCTCTCTCTCTCTCTCTCTCTCTCATCTTGCATTGAAAGTCGTCAATAGCGGTTGTTGAAATAGCGGCAAGTGTGTATGTGAGTGTATGTTTTGAGATCGATTGCATTTTATTTTCCATTGGGAATATTTTACAAACCGAGACAATCCTATTCTTTAACATTTTTAGGCCAAATTTAATTTTGCTCTATTTCATCTTGAGAAATCGAATAAACAAGCCTAATAATAAACAAACAAACAAAGTAATAATTTACTAAAGATTTCCGTGGAGAGGAGCAATATAATGACTGGTTGTCCACAATGGGGGGGGGGGGGGGGGGGGGAAAAAAAAAAAGGACCTTTTATAAAACTCCTCCTGTATTTACGGGAGGTCATGTTGACCACATTTCTGGACGCCGTTGAAGTGTCAATGTCTGCATTGTCCGATGGTCCCTGAGTGTGTTCGTGGGAGGGCTTTTGACGCGGTTTTTGTACTCCAAATGCTCTTAAATTCAGGGGGAGAATCGCACAGCATGGCTTGACTTGACGTTTTGACTATGAATGTAAATATCACACGATAGTTGTTTCATTGTTATGTTAATGAGAGTAAACTTTTGGTAGAAGTGTGTGTCTACGAGTGTATATGACTTTCATCTGTATTTCAATTTGACCTTGTATTTTAATAATGCACATGATGTTTGTAATATTACTATTTAAAAAACCTACCCCCCCCCCCCCCCACCCCCTCCCCTCCCGTTATCACTAAAGAATAAAGAGTACGCTCTATATTTCCAATAAGTGGGTGCAAGGTCTTTTTCTTTCTTTCTTTCTTTCTTTCTTTCTTTCTTTCTTTCTTTCTCTCTCCCTTCTCTTTTTAATCAATACTACCATTACCAAAAATGTAAAATGTGTAACCTGGGAGTACTAGAGTGTGTAAATGAGTGTGTGCAAGGTGTGGAAGTAATTTAAAAAAATATATATATATTTTTTTATAGCTGCACAGTGTATTTTCGTTGTTATGCTTATGTTCAAACTATTATTGTCAATGTTTCCAAGTATATGTCTTTGTCAACTTCAACGGAATGTGAAAAAGAAAAAGTACCACCAAAACACCCCCCCCCCCCCCTCCCCTCCGTTATCACTATAAAAACGAGTGTGCATTATAATTTCAAGAACAAGGTAGTATGGTTCCTTTATCCCTTTTCCCCTTCTCCCTTTAATCACTACTATCATTACAAACAAATGTACAATGTATAACCCTTTTAAATGGGCAAGAAAGAGTTTTTTTTTGGTTAATGAATGGGTGCGAGGAAGCGAATTTTTATAATATATATATATATATATATATTTTTTTTTTTCTATACAACTGTTCATTGTGTAATTGTCTTTTCACTGAAATTTCTTTATGAAAATATGTAAAATGAACGTGTTTTGTAAACTCAAATGAAATGCAAATAAAGATTAAAAAAAAAAAAAAAAAAAAAAAAAAAAAAAAAAAAAAATAACTGCCTTACACAAATTTGTATATAAATAAGAACGTATCTGTCACGAAATAAAATAATGCCGTAGTGCAAGTCGGGTTTAGTGTGAATCGTTTTAGGAAGGTTTAACTATTTTTTGGTTTCAATTAGGTGGTGTTCAAGGAAATGAAAATGGTGAGGATGACAAGGAAAGACCTTGAACTGATGGTACGCAACAGGAGGACATAGCATGTGTTCGTGGAAGGCCTATGCTCCTTGGGGAGCTAACGGGTATTGATTGATTGTTTGAATGATATGTTATTTGTTACAGTGACAGAGTGTGACCATAGGATGAGCGGAATCAACGATACCGAAGCACAAGTAGAAGCACTACAATTTTTTCTTGCCGTATTCAGTTTTAATTTACAAACATGTTCATTTTACATATTTCAATAAAGAAATTTCCATGAAAATACAATGAGCAGCTGCTTAGAAAACCCTTTCACTCCCTCGCACACACTTGTTTACACACTCTTTCTTGCACCATGAAGTTGTACATTGCACATTTATTTGTGATGATAGTATTAATTGAAAAGAAAGGGGGGAAAAACGGATAAAGAATTCATACACCCTCGTTCTTGAAAACTTTAAAGCGCACTCTTTTTTATAGTGATAATAGTTTTTAAAAAAAATAAATAGGGATGTGGGAAAAAAATAACACCTGAATGGACTAAACAGTTTCAGTGAAAGGACAATGAAAACACATTAAAAAAACCAGGCAAAAAAAAAAAACCTCCCTGAATAGACAACTTTCCGCTAAGAAGTTTCAGTGAGTGTATCATAAAATTTTTTTTTTTTTTTTTGCGTTTTCCCGTGTTTGTTTTATAAAGTAATCTTGCCTTTCTTATGTCATATTCCATTTTATTTTCCCAGTCGTGCTCTTCTTGCTTTGCACTGGATGAACCCAAACTTCGTTCTCTGTCCCAGGAGGCACCACTGAGAACAGATTTCGGTAAATAAATTAACAAACAACACACAAAGGTATGATCAGGCACTCAGTGGGAAAATAAAGAAGTAGAAGACCAGACAACAGAAAAAAAACAGAAGTGATAGGCTTACCGGGATCAAACCAGGACCTTCCGAACGGCACCCACCGCCTAGCCACGGGAGCGAATCGTCATTGTCCAATCTGCCAGCTAAGTATTACAAAAATAATGCTTCACCGACAGAGGTCTAGCACGAACTCCCATGCGACCTGGATATGTACCATAGGTGTCACGTAGACATTTATGATCTATAAATTGCCTATATCCTCTTCTTTTTCTTTCACCCGCATCCTCTATTTTATTATCACTTTTATCCTTTTCCTGTGTTTTTCGCATTCGTACGTTTGCGACTACATAGATTACTATTTTCCCATTCTAACTTTCGCCGGGTTTAGTATCTCATTTAGAAACGCACTAGTGATGTTATTACATAGATGCCAGGCTCGGGAGGTTATTGCGTTGGAGACGAAAACTGTGAATATTCGCTTTCGCCAGACTTTTAGGCGAGGTATCGTCTGCATTTTTCACCTGCCACAACGAGTTGCATCGGCTGAGCGCTTAGGTAAGGCGCGATAACTGACATCTCTACGACACGGTACGAGACAGGTGTCTGGGAATTCCACCTGACACGACACTCACTGTGGGTCATGGTCAGCGTGAGGTGCGAAAACTGCCTCGGCATGGGAGTCAGGTTGTCTGAGACTCGCAACTGACACGCACACTCTCGGTCAGTAGGTGACAGTTACGGCATGCGTTAAGCTTACGTAGGTAGTACGACGGAAAGGGGAGATAATTTCGTTTTGCGAATTCATCGTTCACCTCTTTGTCTGTTTGATAGATATAAACCGGAGTTTGAAACTAGATTTTCATTCTGACTCCTAACTGTTGCAGTAGACAGATCGCTGTGCTAGATCAAATATCTGTGTTTTGGCGAAGTCTGAGTTTCTTGGCCAAATGGTCCGAGTTCTAGACTACCATTAGATTGCAGTATTCTAGTTCATGGTTTAGTCTGTAGTTCTGTGTGTGTAGGTAAATATCATATTTAATATTCTAGTATTTTGTGAAGTGAGAAAGTGATAATCGCTTATTTCATATTTCACTAGTTTCTTTTGTGCAGAGTGAATATTTATAAGTCGGTTATATTCTCTAGCGGATGAGTTACAGTGGAAAGCAGATTAAATTATAATTTCTAGCTTATACATCATGTAGCTATAATGAATTTAATTTAACTGCTAAATAATCAGACGAGAGAATATATCTTAAACTAACTTATAAATGACTGCTACATCTTGAGTATTGACGGAATGCGTAGGTATTCCTAATTCAGGATGTTTGATTTTAAAATATAACTTATTTCACGGGAAGGTTAAATGATAAGTCAAGCTGTACGCTTGCAGTTAAATGTAAGTTATATTGAGTACATAATATGTAAATAATTTATATGTGTTTTTTTCCTTATTCAGTGAATACTGGGGTGACCCAATCTTTGCCAGCGTTCTAGTACGTGAACATTACCTGTGAAGAACTTAAGCACTTTCATTACAGGAACTGTAACAGTTAAATGAAGTAAAAGGCCTATCGCGCCAGATTTAATTCTTCCAGAATAACCCTTAAGTACAGTTCAGCCCTTGGTGGCAAACAAAATATCAGTAACATTCCGACAGAGTTTTGACTACTAGTGTGGTGACCAAATATAGTCATATACTGAGATAAGACACCCGACCTGACATTCCTTATTTCTAGAAACCTACGCCAGTGACACTGTGCTCTGCTAACTTTCGTGCCTGGACAAATTTTATGTGACTTAAACAGACATCCGAAAATTAAGAACACTCAAGGAATCGTTCCCTAAGACAGAGAATTCAGTACGTCTTTTTGGAACTGGGGATTTCTTAGTCAAGACTGCATTTACTGGTCTGTGTAAAGGTCCTAGAAAAAAATTATGTTCCCAGAGGCAGCGATCAAAGCTGTAAGTATAAATGTGCGCACGTGGCCACGGCTGAATGAATAGAGTGAACGCAGGTCTGAGTGTTTGTAAAGTTTCTTTTCTTCTTTCCACTCTGTAAAGTGTCAGTCGGTGTGCTCTGTAAGGAAGAGTGGTGTGTTGTTGAGATCAGGCATGCTCCAGTCTACCCAGCTGTAAATGGGTAACTCACCCTAGTCCTGAGTTAGGGAAGGCAAAGGCTCCAGGGGAAGCAGGCCCTAAACTTGGTCACTCCAACCGACGCAGGATGGTGTATGTATGAAGTAGAAGTGTAGAGTGTGATTACCGCGAATGGTGTACTGTTCGTGTGCTGACCAATATAACCACTCATACACTTGTGTCTACAAGGCACCAATGCAGACTGCTGGAATCTTTGTTTACTCAATTTATTCAGACGTACACACTGGGACATACGAGTACATCATGGTATGTTGACATATCAATTTGTAGGTATACATAGCAGATCTGAAGTCATGACACATTCAGAAATATGGGTAGTACATCAGAAGTTCAATTGTCATGATACATTATGGCCGCATCCCCCTATCTGACTAAACGCGTCAGTGAAGGCAGATCGGTAAATAACTAAAGTTACTTGACGTCCATAGTTTGTAGCATATATTATGAAACCACGAAAGAGGGGGTTTCTAGCAAGATTGAGATCTCCCTGTCACTGTCCGATAATAGGATAAATAATCTGTTCTCTTGGCAGTGATCAAAACATATGATGACCGAAATCTAACATGGCCGCCTCCCTGAGTTGTCGTTCACTCATTCATAGGAAGGAGAATATAAGCCAGAGTTAATTTATAATGGGTATATAAATGATTTCATAAATGTTCCCATACAGCTCTACGGTGATCAGGTTAATTCACGTAGCCATAACCGCTGTAGGAAAGTCTGTCATCTTTGTCGATACAAAACACGACCCTAGCGATACGAAGCACAATGTTCCATCTAGGTCGAATCGACATGAGATCATCAAAATAGGGTCTGGCAATACATGGAGTCCGAATTATACATTGTACCGTACCTTAGGAGAGTCTCTAACATAAACTATAGTAGATGAGATACCATCTCCTTTAGAAGAAAACCACTTCATGAATCATATTTCCTTAAGAATCTACCAGCCCTTTGAAAAGTGCGTACCCGCCATTATCACGGTACATCGGAACTCATCACGACTTGTCAAGACAACTCATACTTCCGCTAGACCGGAATAACAAGAATCTAGTCCCTCCTACCCATCCAAAATATACAATATAGGACTGATTCTACTTGTACTAATAATATGTAATACATATGAATTCAGGCCATAAACACAATAAGCAAATTAATATATTTTCTGGCCCTAAAAAATAAGTACAAACGTAAGCGCAATATCCTTGCGCCGGATCAATATCCAGAACGATTACTCCTATAATCAAAAGTGTGAATCAAACATGGATTCTCTCGCTTTTACCATAGACAGCATTTTCATACACAAATGAATGAATGTCTATATTTTTCCATATTAAATAGCCATATCGATTTTTGTAATATGTGCGTCAAAATATGCACGCAACAGATTACCACACCCCTCGGGAAAAAAAAGGTACTTTTTTTTTTTTTGAAATACATCTAGGAGCAACATACAATAGGCTCACAACGCACCAATAACAATGCGCAGATGATAGGCATAAGTTTTATGACCTTGGAGAAGGTACTTCTCTAAGTATTAATATTTCCAGAGAGGTGTCACCAACGCATACTACAATATTAGCAATGACCCAATTTCCACATTAGTTTATACATAAATTTCATCTAAGATATCTTAACATCATGATCATCAAAGACGAAAAACATTGAAAGATCAGCGGTGAATAAATATCAATGAACCGCTAAGTAGTGTTACAATCAATATATGATATATTACATATGTGTACACATTTCAACATAGAAACAACTGTATCAAAGTTGTATAACAGTTATGAATCATGTGGGCATCTAGACAAAATATCTGCCATCACATTTTCTGACCCACGGATAGCTCGCACCGAAAAATGAAATGGCTGTAGAGCAATCGCGTATCGCGTTGATCTTGCGCTCTTCAGATTTTTACTCTGAATAGCCGTAAGAGCTTTCTGGTCAGTTTCCACAATGAAATGCGCGCCCAGAAGAAATCTTTGCAGTTTAAGGATTGACCAAACCATAGCCAATAATTCACGGTCTAGGACCGAGTAATTCTTCTCTGCGGCATTTAATTTCCGAGAAATATACATCACAGGATGCAGAGTTCCAGAGTACTCTTGCATTAGTGCCGCTCCAATCCCGGTGGATGAAGCGTCACTACGAAGAATAAATGTCTTATCCTTAGAAGGCAATACTAGGAAAGGTGAAGTAGAAAACATAGTTTTAACCTTATCCAAAGAGGATTGACATTCTTGAGTCCAATGGACTACATTAGGAGACCCTTTCTTTAGCAAGGAAGAAAGAGGTGACATAATGGAGGACAGATTCGGGATGAATCGTCCATAAAATTGTATTAGACCTAAGAGACTTCGTACTTGCTTTTTAGTCTTAGGAATAGAAATGTTAAGTATCTTACTTGTATTATGGTCTTCTGTTTTTAGGAACCCATGACCAACACGGTGTCCTAAGAAAGATATTTCGCTAAAACCAATACATGCTTTCGATGGTTTCGCTGTCAGGTTATGCTCGCGTAAGATAGACAATAGTTCATTTATACCATTATAGTGATCGTTCCAAGTATCACTGAAAAGACAGATGTCATCAAGATACGCAATGACATCTGAGCGATGAGATAGGATTCGACGCATCATGCGTACAAATGTAGCAGGGGCGTTCATAAGACCGAAAGGCATGAAATTCCATTGGAATAGACCCCTAGGCGTCGAAAAAGCAGTAAACGGTTTGGCGTGTTCGGATAGTGGAACTTGCCAATATCCCTTAGACAAATCGAGTTTAGTAAAGAAGTGAGAATTCGATAGTCTCGTAAGTAGCTCTTCTAGTAAAGGCATAGGTTCAGCATCGAATTTAGTCACTTTATTCAATTTGCGATAATCCACGCAAAGACGTATGTTATTGTCTTTTTTCCGTACTATAACCATCGGCGAAGAATATGCTGATGTGGATGGTTCAATAATTTTTAACTCTATCATCTCATCTAACTCTTTCTCTACCTGTGCTTGAAAATGTATCGGGATAGGATACGGTCTGACTCTTATAGGACTATGGTCAGTAAGAATAATGTCATGTTGAATGACATCCGTTTGACCAGGAATGTCAGTAAGGACATCCTGAAATTGTTCTAACAAAGTAGAAACTTGTTTCTGCTCTCCTGGAGATAATTCTGGAGAAATTGCAACATCTTTCCATGATTCATCAGAGTGAAGAGGAATCATTGGAAAAGGTAAATTTACATCCGAGAAACTCGTTTCCTCATCCTGTATTACTGACAGAGATGAGTACTGTCCATGTTGGACTGGAAAATCGTCCGTTGCCTGGAAAACAGGTTGTAAATAATCAGGACGTTCATGGAATTCCGTGAGCATGTTGATGTGGAAGGTTTTACGCTTCCCGTCAATATCGACGATATAGTCAACATCGGAAACTTTTGATATTATATCGTACGGACCTTTCCAAGAAATGAGAAGTCTATTTTCCCTACAAGGTAGCAAGACAAATGCTTTGTCACCTGGACAAAGTTGACGCAAACATCTCTTTTTATTGGCAAATTCCCTTGCCTTCTGTTTCGCAAATTCAGAAGAAGCAGTTGCCAATTTGCATGCTTCAATAATCTTGTGTCTAAGTGCGATGACATATTCATAAGAGGATTTTGTGTCATCGACAATATTATCAGCAGTTATAAGATCATGAAGTAAGGACATAGGACCTCGCGGTTTCGCGCCAAAGACAAGTTCAAAGGGAGAAAATCCTGTATGTTCGTTGGCGACCTCTCTATATGCAAAGAGAGCCGCGGGTAAAACCCTATCCCAATCCTGAGGATGATCTTCCGTTATCTTACCTAGTAGGTTTTTCAGAGTTCTATATTATTTTTCGTTTGTATAAACATTTTTCATATGTATGATCATTTTTTTGACTGAAGTGTGTATTATGTTTTCTATGGTCAAAGGGACATAATCCGAGTTATCGAAACTACAATTTTTTAGGAGTTTGCCTTCTCTTGTATAGAGACACGTTCGGTCTATAATTTCTTGAACGAAGCGTGACCACATCTCCTTATTTGGTAGTACCAGTCAACTATGGTAGATGTCTGAAACCTTTCTTAACGCTTCTTTTCATGACCATAAAAGGCGCGATTCTATAAGACTTTTATCTCGAATGTTCTTAGAATCGTCTTATTGTGAACGGCAACTCAGAGATTGTCGTTCTGCGCATGTCAAAAGCTGGGAGTTCGTTCTGTGTGTTCCGCCCAGTTCGGCAGTTGAGAAATGGTTTAAGAAGCGAGCAGACGCGACCTGCGTCTTGTGATTTTCTGAGGGAAATACATTGTCTTTGTGAGTTAGTTAGCTAACTAGACTATTTCCCAGTATTATTCACGCCTGCCTGGAGGCATATGTTCATGGTTGATTTTCCGAAATAAGGTAATTCCTCTTGTATCGAACTTTATGCTATCATCTAGAGGTTCGTCATTTTGTCGCCTATTTGCTCGCCTGTGTGATTCAAAATGGAGAGGTACTTTGACTAGGATTAAGTCACCGGTATCTGTATACCTGAACTAGTTAAATATATATGGGTCGCTCTAGACCAACAAGACTATTGTCTGTGTTCCAGGATTCGTTATATCAGAGATCACGTCCAAGTCAGATGGTTAGACTTAGGAACATTATAAAGGTCGAGCTGACCTGTAGCCCATGTATGCTATTCACGTGCAGACAGTGAACGGACTTATTGTATACAACTGATCTGCTAGCATCAGAATGGGAGCATTTATTATTGTTTATGAACATTGAAGATCTGTAGCTGACACTGTTGCAGAAGTTATAGAAATTATTATTATTTATACAGCTTCACGAACTAGAACTCTATGATTTATGAATTTCTGAATCTATTGAACTGTGATGTCTTATGACGCATATATACAACAGCTGTCATTGCTGACTACAGAAATTGTTTTCAATGTGCCATATCATCTTGCTGAACTCGTTAACTATGTTGATGTCATAAGTATCATGACTGTTTTGTGGCGTGCAATAAATGGAAGAAACTTATACAACGAAGTTACCCTTTCTATGACTCTACACGTCATGTTGCCTGTGTGATAACCCTGTGAACTGTTCCACTACCACATACACAGCAACATCCTAAATCAGAGAAGACACCTACATCTTACACTTTAATACCAGGTGTCGATAAGGGTGGCAAGTTACCACTTCAGCTCAAATCCACCCTTATCATTTTTGGTGGCCAGAGCTGGTTCTATCATCTGATATTTTGGCGCACCATATCATTTTTGGTGGCCATAGGTTGGTTCACTCTGATTCCAGCTATCAAGGGGGTCAGCAAACCCAGACATCATCATCATACTAGATACAACTACAGCATCAACTACCACCTTACAAGAAATTTTATTGAAAGTATCCGGATTTTCTGACAGTTGCTGATTTTGAAACTACCCGGCGCTGCTCGGCAATATTGAAGTTTATGTAAAATTAGAAGGACAAGTACCGAGCGAATGGATTTCCTGATCTGGTGAAAAGAAGGACAAGTGCCGTAACAACTGTTCCGGTCTCAGGGGTACTGTTGCGGGTTCAGAAGGTCAAGTGCCGGTTAAATCAATTTAGAAGATTCAGAAGGTCAAGTGCCGTAACAACTGTTGCAGTATTAGAAGCTCATTTCCTTCGTCATGGCTGTTTATGGGAGCAGAAGTTAATCAACGTTGGATCATTATCCTCAGAATGCTGATTACATCCTGTTCTGCACCGTGCTGACGCTGGATTTATAGAAGTTAAGTGGCCTGTTTTGTTTGTGAACTGTGCCCTTATGTTCTAACTGAGCCTTCTGTACTTTCACACTTTCTCCTATTGTTTTCATGATACATGTTTATATGTTATATGTTATTTGTTATTTGTATATTTATATGTTTATATTTCAGCGGGTTTTCTCGGTTGGGCGGAGTCTTGCAGTAGAAGATACCACGTCACAGAGGTTCTACTGTTAGCGTTTTCGTTAGGGACTGTGCGAATTTCCTACAGTGAAATTTGCTAGCGACAATCGTTGCTATATCTGTTTAGTTGTGACGAGTTGTGCTTTATTTTTCTTTTTTCTTTTCTCTCTTTCTTTGTGTTTTTTAGTTTCGATTTCGATTGTTTGTATTTGTAGGTCTCCCCTTTGCTATTATTCAGTTCTTTACGTATATTTTTGTGTATACACTGTAGCGTCATTTGTTAGTCATATCTTCGCATATTTCTTTTTAGTTTTGCTGTTTGTGTATTTGACTTATGCGAATGTTTTCGTATTGTTTGATCTTTGTTGATTGTTTACATTGACTTTGATCTTTGTTGATTGTTTACATTGACTCTGATCTTTGTTATTGTTTACATTGACTCTGATCTTTGTTGTTGTTTACATTGACTCTGATCTTTGTTGTTGTTTACATTGACTTTGATCTTTGTTATTGTTTACATTGTTGGTGACCTTTGTTATTGTTTACATTGTCTTGTTATTGTTTACATAGTTCTTGCATAGTTAGCTTTCACTATTGTTAATATATGCTCATGCACTATTGGTCTATAGTGCACTTATCATAACTAACTGGTGTTTTTTGCTTATGCACTATTGTAGTGCAGTTATGATAAATAACTGATGGTTATGCACTGATTTGGGTAGTGCACTGATGATTAAGAGGTGACTTGTGATATTATTATACATTTGATAATACAAGTTGGTGTCAACTCCTGTTTCCCACAGAGATTGGGTTCAACATAGAGATTATACAAGCACTTTATTAAGTCTTGTTGCTATTTAACATTGAAATAAGATAATTAATTATTTCAGGTTCTGTACTCACATTTTAGACATCATGTCTACATTTGAGTACTTTATTGAGC
Organism: Oreohelix idahoensis; assembly: GCA_024509875.1. Taxonomy (NCBI): domain Eukaryota; kingdom Metazoa; phylum Mollusca; class Gastropoda; order Stylommatophora; family Oreohelicidae; genus Oreohelix; species Oreohelix idahoensis. Next base: position 72,190 of record JAMPIV010022209.1, read on the forward strand.
AGGGTAAAGCCCTTGGGAAGACAGGTGATAAGTTGGAAGAATTTGCGACTGTTCAATATGCCAAGGCATTGAAGTCGGAAGAAAAGAAAATGAAAGAACAAACTGAACAAAAGAGAATAGAGGCTGAAATAGAACAAAAGAAACTGCAGATGCAGGTGGAGGAAAAAAGATTTCAAATGGAAATGGAAAAAAACAAAAAAAAACTGAAAAAAGAGACTTGAAAAAGAAGCTGAAAATAAGAGACTTGAAAAAGAAGCTGAAAATAAGAGACTTGAAAAAGAAGCTGAAAATAAGAGACTTGAAAAAGAAGCTGAAAATAAGAGACTTGAAAAAGAAGCTGAAAATAAGAGACTTGAAAAAGAAGCTGAAAAAAAAAGTTACAGAGGCTGAAAAAAAAGTTACAGGCCCAGGCTGAAGAAAGAAAGTTACAGGCCCAGGCTGAAGAAAGAAAGTTACAGGCTGAGGCTGAAGAAAGAAGGTTACAAAGAGAGGCTGATGAGAGAAAAGCAAAAATGGAACATGATGAAAAAGTCTTAGCTTTAGAGTTAGAGAAGTTAAAGTTATTGAACACTGGTAATGCTAATGATGCAAATAAGGTGTCAAATAAGACTAATGCTAAGGATTTCAAGCTTAATCTACCAGCATTTAATCCCTCAATCGATGATATATAACATTTTATCTAGATAGATTTGAAAGTGCATGTAATGTGCATAATATAGATAAAACATTATATGTGTATCATCTGTCCAAGATACTTAGAGGTGATGCTTTGACTTTGTTGAGTATGGTAGATGTGCCTGACAAAAACAACTATGAGGTTGTCAGGGCGGCATTGTTAAAGAAGTACCAACTTAACGAGGACGGATATCGTCTTAAATTTAAAACCATGTTACCAGAAACTGGAGTTGAATTCTCTGAATTCATCTCAGGCATCCGTCTTACTTTTTTACGATGGGTTGAGTTGTCTAAGACAGAAAATACATTTGAAGCTCTTATGGATTTACTACTTAGAGATAAGGTTATGTCTTCTGTTAATGAAGCTTTTCTATCTTTTCTTCATGAGCGTAAGCCTAAAAACATAAAAGAAATGGAAGAATACTGTAGCCAGTATGTTACTGCGCATCCGCACATAACCATTAGTAACTCTAAGGTGAAAGAAGGTCTGCCAGTTGCTTCGGCAGCACCTTATGGCCCAAATTTTATGCGTAAATTTCAGGGTAGCCAGAAAAATTTCAATAAAAAGAGTAATCGTAATTATGCCCAGAACCATAGTGATCAATTCCAGGGTGATTCTTCTTCCCAGAACTGGAGACAACCTAATACTACACGTTATTCTACTCCGGTTAACTTTAGAAATTTTCACAAAGGTAATCGGTATAGAGGGAAATATTTTATGCAGAGACCTCAATACCAAGATAATAGAGGTTCTCAACAGCATAGAGATAGTAATGACAGTTATGGAAACTGGAACTCAAACCAGGATAAAAATTACAGTAGGGACTTTAATGATAATTGCAGAGGCAATAATGGTCGCGGTAGATCGCAACATAAGAGAAAAAGATATCAACAGACAAACTCTGTTCAACAAGAATCTCAGGGAGCAGATAAACAGGTTAATAATGATAAAGACCATAATGCTATCGGATGCTCATCTTTTGATTTTGGTAGGGCAAATAAATGTATCCAATGCAGTACTTTATTTGATCCGAAAACCGTTAGTACTCTAAGCTGTGGTCATCCTTTGCCCGCTCTTCCTGCTAATGTTGCTCATGATGGGAGAGGTTCTCTTATATTACATAAGGGGCTAGTAAATAGTAATCCAGTCTCAGTGTTGTTTGATTCTGGATGTACTACTGTCGGCGTTAGGCAATCTCTTGTAGATCCATCCTGTGCTACAGGAAAAGTCATCAAATGTGTCACATTTGGTGGCACGTTAGAAAAGTATCCTACTGCTATAATACACATTGCTACTCCTTTCTTCGGGAGAGGTCCACGCGTGTCTACTTCCAAACCCTATTGCGGACCTTATTATTGGTCGTATTCACGGAGTTAGGGAATGTACCCCACAGCAGATTGCTGTTTGGGAAGAGCAAAACATTGAAGCTACCAATGCGGTGGTCACAAGAGCACATGCTCTGGATCCACCTCAAACTTCATTAACTAATAATGATGAAGTAAATGACCAAGATAGTCACTTGACTATTACACGTGACTCATTTATCAAATTGCAAGAAGAAGATCCTTCTTTACAAAAATTCTTCATTCTAGCAAAAAAAGGTGATCCTAATCAGAACACTAATAGGAAATCTTGGATTTCTATGAAGAACGGCGTACTTGTACGTATGGTACAAGACTCGACTACGTCCACTCATTCACAAATTCTTGTGCCTAAGAGCATGAGATTGCAAATATTGCAACATGCTCATGACTCGCAATGTGCTGGACATATGGGTTTTTCCCGTACAAAGTCGAGGGTTCTTGCGGCTTTCTTTTGGCCATTTGTGAGCAAGGACATACGAATGTACTGTCGCTCTTGCAAAGTATGTCAGGAGGTCAAATCTAAAGGACCACGACATGCTGCGCCTATCCAGGCTGCTGACATTCCTATTCGCCCTTTTCAAAAAATGGCAATAGATATTATCGGTCCTTTTAGAATTAAGTCGGCTAGAGGACATCAATTTATCCTTACATGTGTCGATATGTGCACACGTTGGCCAGAGGCAATACCTCTCAAGAGCATCTCAACTGCTGATATCGCAGACGCTCTTTGGCTGATATTTTCTCGCTTGGGTTTTCCCGGAGAAATATTGTCAGACCATGGCACTCAACTTATATCAGACACTATGTCACAGGTAATGTCTATGCTACACATTAAAAGGTCTCTCAGCAGTATCTATCACCCAATGTCTAATGGGTTGGTCGAACGTTTAAATAGGACTCTGAAAACTTTACTTGGTAAAATAACTGAGGATCATCCTCAGGATTGGGACAGGGTCTTACCCGCGGCTCTCTTTGCGTATAGAGAGGTCCCCAATGAACATACGGGGTTTTCCCCTTTTGAACTTGTCTTTGGCGCGCAACCGCGCGGCCCTATGTCTTTACTTCACGATCTAATCACTGCCGATAATATTAGCGATGAGACTCAATCTTCTTATGAGTACGTCATTGCTCTTAGGCAAAAGATCATCGAGGCATGCAAACTAGCAACTTCGTCTTCAGAATTTGCTAAAGAAAAGGCAAGGCAGTTTGCAAATAAGAATAGATGTCTACGACAACTTTGTCCAGGTGACAAAGCTCTCGTTCTACTTCCTTCAAGGGAGAACAGACTTCTAATTGCATGGAAAGGTCCATATGCAATAGTCTCCAAAATTTCTGATGTCGACTATGTTGTCGATATTGATGGAAAGCATAAAACTTTCCACATAAATATGCTCACAGAATTTTATGAAAGACCTGACTATTTGCAGCCTATTTTCCAGGCTACGGACAATTCACAAGCAACTCATGGTCAGTACTCATCTCTGTCAGTTATACAGGATGAGGAAACTACTTTTTCTGATGTCAATCTTCCTCTTTCTATGGTCCCACTTTATTCTACGGAATCTTGGAAAAACGTGACCGTTTCTCCAAATCTTTCCGCTGAGGAACATCGACAAGTTTCTTCGATGTTGCAAACATTTCAGGATGTTCTTACAGACATCCCGGGACACACACATGTCATAGAACATGACATTGTGCTAACTGATCACAATCCTATCAGAGTCAGACCATATCCAATACCTATCCATTTCCAGTCTCAAGTCGAAAAAGAGTTGGATGAAATGATACGTTTGGAAATCATTGAACCATCCACTTCAGCATACTCTTCGTCTATGGTTATTGTTCGAAAGAAGGATAATAACATTCGCATTTGCGTAGATTATCGCAAATTGAACCAAGTTACGAAGTTCGATGCTGAACCTATGCCTTCATTAGAAGAGCTACTCAATAAACTTTCTAATTCTAGATTCTTTACCAAACTAGATTTGTCTAAAGGTTATTGGCAAGTCCCGCTAACTGAACGTGCCAAACCTTTTACAGCTTTTTCTACACCTAGGGGTTTATTCCAATGGAATTTCATGCCTTTTGGTCTTATGAACGCCCCTGCTACATTCGTACGCATGATGCGGCGAATTCTCGCATATCGTACAGATGTCATAGCATACCTAGATGATATCTGTCTATTCAGTGATTCTTGGGAAGATCATTATTTGGGTTTATACGAATTACTGTCTACTCTTCGCGAGTATAACTTGACTGCAAAACCCTCTAAAGCCTTTATAGGATTTAGCGAGATTTCTTTCCTAGGTCATCGGGTTGGTCATGGTCTTTTAAAGACAGAGGACCACAATGTTTCAAAAATACTTAACATTTCGGTCCCTAAGACGAAGAAACAAGTAAGGAGTCTATTAGGTTTGATTCAATTCTACGGACGATTCATTCCGAATCTGTCCTCCATTATGGCACCGCTTTCTACTTTATTGAAGAAAGGGTCGCCTAATCTGATCCGCTGGTCTAAAGAATGTCAATCCTCATTGGACCAGGTTAAAGCCCTATTTTCATCTCCACCTATTCTTAAGTTACCTACTATTGAGAAGACTTTTGTTCTTCGAAGTGACGCCTCGTCAACAGGGATTGGGGCAGCACTAATGCAGGAGTATTCTGATACTTTGCATCCGGTGATGTATATCTCTAGGAAATTAAACGCTGCAGAAAAGAATTACTCGGTTTTAGACCGTGAGTTATTGGCTATGGTATGGTCTATTCTGAAGTTACAAAGATTTCTTCTAGGCGCACATTTCATTGTGGAAACCGACCAGAAAGCGCTTACTGCTATTCAGAGCAAAAACTTGAAGAGCTCGAGGTCCACTCGTTATGCCATAGCTCTTCAACCATTTCATTTCTCGGTTCGAGCTATCCGTGGTTCGGATAATGTAATGGCAGACATTCTGTCCAGATGTCCACACGATTCCACATGATTCTTCTGTCATATATATATATTTCCTGATATACAATCCAATGTTATAATGACATGTTAGTAGATTTTGTCTCACTTTTTTTTTTTTTTGAGGGAAATTTATAACATTGTACCATGTAATTATCTAAGAAGGCTTAGTTAGTGATATACGGGCCAAAAGATCACTCGGCCACATTTAAATAAATTATTTTCAGGATTGTATTAAGAAATTTACCAGTTGTCTTTAAGATTTGTGTTATTGATATTTTCGCAGCACATCATTGAAGTCTGCGAGTTTATGTCCATTGTGGAACTTTGAGGATATCAAGTCCTGTCCTACATTGGGAGCGGATGATGTCCACATCTTCTTCTATTGAATGTTTTATGTCACCGAAGATCAACACATGTATTACTTATTAATTACTGTTACTTTATATAATGTAATAATATAGTGCGGTATATTAGTAAATTACACCGCTATTTGCAACACATTGTATGATAACACATAATATATTTAATTTCATATATTGGTATGAGAATAATTTGATTGTCATTATGTTGTTGCCATCATTGTGGCGTGTGTTGGTGGCACCTTCCTGGAATATATCAGCGTATACTTAGATAAATTTTTTCTCTAAGGATCTGAGATATGATCTCAGTGTCGCTCCATGCGTTGAGCTAATTTGTTAGGTATATATCCACGCATCATACGTGCGTTAGGAGCCTAGATTTTTTCCGGCTCCAGGATTTAAAAAAAAAAAAGAGGGGGCGGTAATGTTACGCACGGATCATTATTATTTTTCGTTTGTATAAACATTTTTCATATGTATGATCATTTTTTTGACTGAAGTGTGTATTATGTTTTCTATGGTCAAAGGGACATAATCCGAGTTATCGAAACTACAATTTTTTAGGAGTTTGCCTTCTCTTGTATAGAGACACGTTCGGTCTATAATTTCTTGAACGAAGCGTGACCACATCTCCTTATTTGGTAGTACCAGTCAACTATGGTAGATGTCTGAAACCTTTCTTAACGCTTCTTTTCATGACCATAAAAGGCGCGATTCTATAAGACTTTTATCTCGAATGTTCTTAGAATCGTCTTATTGTGAACGGCAACTCAGAGATTGTCGTTCTGCGCATGTCAAAAGCTGGGAGTTCGTTCTGTGTGTTCCGCCCAGTTCGGCAGTTGAGAAATGGTTTAAGAAGCGAGCAGACGCGACCTGCGTCTTGTGATTCTCTGAGGGAAATACATTGTCGTTGTGAGTTAGTTAGCTAACTAGACTATTTCCCAGTATTATTCACGCCTGCCTGGAGGCATATGTTCATGGTTGATTTTCCGAAATAAGGTAATTCCTCTTGTATCGAACTTTATGCTATCATCTAGAGGTTCGTCATTTTGTCGCCTATTTGCTCGCCTGTGTGATTCAAAATGGAGAGGTACTTTGACTAGGATTAAGTCACCGGTATCTGTATACCTGAACTAGTTAAATATATATGGGTCGCTCTAGACCAACAAGACTATTGTCTGTGTTCCAGGATTCGTTATATCAGAGATCACGTCCAAGTCAGATGGTTAGACTTAGGAACATTATAAAGGTCGAGCTGACCTGTAGCCCATGTATGCTATTCACGTGCAGACAGTGAACGGACTTATTGTATACAACTGATCTGCTAGCATCAGAATGGGAGCATTTATTATTGTTTATGAACATTGAAGATCTGTAGCTGACACTGTTGCAGAAGTTATAGAAATTATTATTATTTATACAGCTTCACGAACTAGAACTCTATGATTTATGAATTTCTGAATCTATTGAACTGTGATGTCTTATGACGCATATATACAACAGCTGTCATTGCTGACTACAGAAATTGTTTTCAATGTGCCATATCATCTTGCTGAACTCGTTAACTATGTTGATGTCATAAGTATCATGACTGTTTTGTGGCGTGCAATAAATGGAAGAAACTTATACAACGAAGTTACCCTTTCTATGACTCTACACGTCATGTTGCCTGTGTGATAACCCTGTGAACTGTTCCACTACCACATACACAGCAACATCCTAAATCAGAGAAGACACCTACATCTTACACTTTAATACCAGGTGTCGATAAGGGTGGCAAGTTACCACTTCAGCTCAAATCCACCCTTATCAGTGTCCTCTAGCAGACTTTATCTTAAATGGACCAATGATGTCTATCGCCATTTTTTGAAATGGCCGAATTGGAATGTCTGCAGCCTGAATAGGTGCATCATGGCGTGGACCTCTGGATTTAATCTCTTGACATACTTTACAAGATCGACAATAGATTCGTATGTCCTTATTCACAGCAGGCCAAAAGAAAGATTGAAGAACTCTAGCTTTAGTACGGGAAAAACCCATATGTCCAGCACACTGCGAATCATGAGCGTGCTGTAAGATTTTAACTCTCATATTTTTAGGCACAAGGATTTGAGAATGAATGGACTTAGCGGAGTCTTGTACCATACGTACAAGTACGCCATTCTTTATCGTAATCCAAGATTTACGATTAGTATCCTTATTCGGATCACCTTTTGTTGCCAGAGTAAAGAATTTCTTTAGAGTAGGATCATCTTCCTGCTGTTTGATAAAGGAATCGTGGGAAATCTCCAAGGGATCATCTCGGATCTGCGCATCATTATCTTCAGAATGTGAAGATTGTGGCATATTAAGAGCTTGAGCCCTAGTGATTACTGCATTAGCAGATTGCATATTAACATTTTCCCAATTAGAAATTTGCTGTGGAGTGCATTCTTTCACTCCATGAATGCGACCGATGATAAGATCAGCGATCGGATTCGGCAAGAGACATGCTTGCACCTCTCCTGTAAAGAAAGGCGTAGCAATATTGATAATGGCAGTGGAGTACTTCTCCAATGTGCCACCAAATGTTACACATTTGACTATATTGCCTGTAGCTCGAGAAGGATTTACGAGTGATTGCCTCACTCCAATGGTAGTGCACCCCGAATCGAAAAGAATTGATACCGGAGTACCATCTATTAGGCCCCTATTAAAGACAAGAGCACCCCTTCCATTATGCGCAATTGACGCATGGAGAGCGGGAAGCGGGTGACCGCAGCTTAAAGTAGAAACTGTGGTTGGATCGAATAATGTTTTGCATTGCGAACACTCAGATGCTCTAGCAAAGTCGAAAGCGGAATTTGCTACACTGTTGGAGTCTTTTTTATCATTATTCTGATTATCGGTGTCGTGAAACTCCTGTTGTGCAGGTTAGCCTGGTAATACGATTTACCATGTCTTTTGTGTTGTGATCTACCTCGGTTACAATTGTCTCTATAATTATTATTGCCTCTGTTATAACCCCTATTTGGGTTTGAATCATAATATTCATGATCATAATCATCATGCTCGTTATATTGAGTATCCCTGTAATATTGTTTCTTTTGTCTCCATGAAGCACTTGGGTAGTTCCTATAGCTACTCCCTTTCCGAGAATTTCTAACATTATGGGTACCCCTCGCGTGTCGAGGACTATCAGCCCGATTCCAGTTCTTCAAAGAAGAACTCTGATTTGAGCGGTTATCTTGGTTTTGATTCTTATTCCAATTAACCTTTTTATCAAATTTATTTTTAGCTCCTTGGAATTTGTGTGAGTAATTCTGATTATATTCTGTTGCCGAAGCAACTGGCATACTCTCTTTAATGTTAGAGTTACTAAGAATCATGTCAGGGTGTGCCGTGGCATACTGGTCACAATATTCTTCCATTTGCTTTATTGTACCAGGTTTACGCTCATGTAAGAACTCTAGGAATGATTTATTTACAGAAGACATGACCTTGTCTCTTAGCAATAAATCCGTAAGACCATCAAATGTTTTCTCTGTTTTGGATAATTCAATCCATCGTGAAAGTGTAATTCGTGCTTTTGAGATGAAATCTGAGAATTCTACACCTACCTCAGGTCTCATTGTTTTAAACAAAAGACGGTAACCTTCCTCAGACAGCTGATATCTCTTTATCAAAGCTGCCCTAACAGCATCATAATTATCTTTGTCGGCCTCTTCAACAAAATATAACTTACTCAGAGACTCCCCTTTTAGATTTTCAGACAACTGATTCACATACTGTGATTTGTCAACATTATGAGATCGACAAGCCCGTTCAAATCTAGAAAGCCAAAATGTTATGTCATCACTGGTAGGGTTAAACGCTGGTACCTTGACCTTGTACACAAAGGGTTTACCATTACCACCAGATGCCTGATTAACATTACTCATACATGTCAATTTTAATTTCTCTAATTCAAACTCATGTTCTCTTATTGCTTTTCTCTCTTCAGCTTCTCTATCTAATTTTTTTTGTTCTGCAGCAGCAGCAGCTTCTAATTTTTTCTGTTCTGCAGCAGCAGCAACTTCTAATTTTTTCTGTTCTGCAGCAGCAGCAACTTCTAATTTTTTCTGTTCTGCAGCAACTTCTAATTTTTTCTGTTCTGCAGCAACTTCTAATTTTTTCTGTTCTGCCTCAAATCTCCTTTCCTCCACTTGCATCTGCAATTTCTTAAGTTCAGCAGCAGTATCAGCTTCTTTTTCTAATCTTTTTTCTTCAGCTAGAGCTTTCCTTTCTTCTGCAGCAGCTTTTTTTTCTTCTATTTGAAGTTTTCTCTCCTCAGCCGCAGCTTTTTTTTCCTCAGCAGCAGCTTTTCTTTCTTCTGCAGCTAATGCTTTGTCATATTGAGCAACAGCCCATTGTTCTAAGTCTTTTCCAGTCTTATCAAGAGATTTTCCTTGTGCAATGAAATAATCTAATGTAGACATATTGTCTTCTTAAATCAGAAACCTGAAAAAGTAAATAAATTACCCTATTTCACTTTAATGGGAGACAAGTCTATACCATAGACTTAGTCTTAGTCCAAACTTGTATGGTTTATAATAACCAATGATAACTTGAGTACCTGTGGACAACAATAACTGTATCTCAAATACTGTGGGAGACAAGCCTTACAAAGGTCTTGTATATCTCAATGTAATCAAAGATCACTTGGGTACCTGTGGAAAAAATATTTCCCTTTACCAATCACTTTGGGAGACAAGCCTTACAAAGGTCTTGTACATTTTGTTTTATAACAATAACAATCATAAAGTACTGATCTGTACTATACTATCAGTGTATACCACTATACGTCATATGTCAACTAAAGACATTACAAAGGACAAACAAGAAAAGACAATATGAACACATTTGCAGAGATCAAATTAAATTAAATAGGAGAAATGAAAAAAATGATCACAGAAACCGTGATGATAACTGCCATAATATAACAAGACAAATACGCCACAGTGTATAAACATAAGGGTGTAAAAAACTGAAATGAAAGGAAAGATGAGACCTACAATTATACAAACAAATCAAACAAAACTAAGGAACACAAAATTATTAACAAAAACAACGAAGAAAAGAACACCTCATCACAACTAACAGAAATAGCAGCAAATTGTTGCTAACAAATTTCCAATTAAGAAAATGTGTACCTATAGAATACTAGTACCAGACCAATGTCACTCGGCATACCTTGTACTAGTCACACAGAACATAAACTAATTTAATACATAACAAATAACATGTAAGCATAAATAGCATATAGCATACAATATAATTTATGTCATGAATGGAATGTGTTGCAGGTATAGTGTTGTAAAGCAGGCACAGTTTATTTTAATACTAATAACTTGCCACTTTATTCAGTAATAGATTTAATTTTAAACTATTACACTGTCAATTTTTCTCTGTTGAGCATATGAAGATCCAACGATGAACTATGCACTTTATGTTCAACAACACTGTGATTCTTCTGTACGTTGAGAAATGTCAACAATACTGCTCCAGATATTTTCTACACTTGATACCACTGTCCTGTGTAATACTGTCTGTACAGCGAAAAAACTGTCAACAAGCGCTGACCTAGATACAGCATCCTATCGGTAATACAGGTCAAGCTGACATCGACTGTATAGCTGTCCTACTGGTGTTGATGTGTTCAAACAAATGTTCTTTCAGCTGTAAACTGTGATTCTCAACACAAAACTGCGTAAGCTGGACCCAGGAATCTGGCTCGCCACTGTAAAGTTTCTTTTCTTCTTTCCACTCTGTAAAGTGTCAGTCGGTGTGCTCTGTAAGGAAGAGTGGTGTGTTGTTGAGATCAGGCATGCTCCAGTCTACCCAGCTGTAAATGGGTAACTCACCCTAGTCCTGAGTTAGGGAAGGCAAAGGCTCCAGGGGAAGCAGGCCCTAAACTTGGTCACTCCAACCGACGCAGGATGGTGTATGTATGAAGTAGAAGTGTAGAGTGTGATTACCGCGAATGGTGTACTGTTCGTGTGCTGACCAATATAACCACTCATACACTTGTGTCTACAAGGCACCAATGCAGACTGCTGGAATCTTTGTTTACTCAATTTATTCAGACGTACACACTGGGACATACGAGTACATCATGGTATGTTGACATATCAATTTGTAGGTATACATAGCAGATCTGAAGTCATGACACATTCAGAAATAATGGGCAGTACATCAAAAGTTCAATTGTCATGATACATTATGGCCGCATCCCCTATCTGACTAAACGCGTCAGTGAAGGCAGATCGGTAAATAACTAAAGTTACTTGACGTCCATAGTTTGTAGCATATATTATGAAACCACGAAAGAGGGGGTTTCTAGCAAGATTGAGATCTCCCTGTCACTGTCCGATAATAGGATAAATAATCTGTTCTCTTGGCAGTGATCAAAACATATGATGACCGAAATCTAACATGGCCGCCTCCCTGAGTTGTCGTTCACTCATTCATAGGAAGGAGAATATAAGCCAGAGTTAATTTATAATGGGTATATAAATGATTTCATAAATGTTCCCATACAGCTCTACGGTGATCAGGTTAATTCACGTAGCCATAACCGCTGTAGGAAAGTCTGTCATCTTTGTCGATACAAAACACGACCCTAGCGATACGAAGCACAATGTTCCATCTAGGTCGAATCGACATGAGATCATCAAAATAGGGTCTGGCAATACATGGAGTCCGAATTATACATTGTACCGTACCTTAGGAGAGTCTCTAACATAAACTATAGTAGAGATACCATCTCCTTTAGAAGAAAACCACTTCATGAATCATATTTCCTTACGAATCTACCAGCCCTTTGAAAAGTGCGTACCCGCCATTATCACGGTACATCGGAACTCATCACGACTTGTCAAGACAACTCATACTTCCGCTAGACCGGAATAACAAGAATCTAGTCCCTCCTACCCATCCAAAATATACAATATAGGACTGATTCTACTTGTACTAATAATATGTAATACATATGAATTCAGGCCATAAACACAATAAGCAAATTAATATATTTTCTGGCCCTAAAAAATAAGTACAAACGTAAGCGCAATATCCTTGCGCCGGATCAATATCCAGAACGATTACTCCTATAATCAAAAGTGTGAATCAAACATGGATTCTCTCGCTTTTACCATAGACAGCATTTTCATACACAAATGAATGAATGTCTATATTTTCCCATATTAAATAGCCATATCGATTTTTGTAATATGTGCGTCAAAATATGCACGCAACAGTGTTATTTTTTACTGTTGTATTTTTGGCACCTATTTGCTGTCATAACCGTCTTCATGCAAGTTTGTTTTGCTAACAATATTTTCCCTTAAACTAGATTATAGTATCAGGTCTGTTCATACCTTAAACGGGGAAAACTCTTAGACTCAATCATATGTATCTGGGACTCGTTGCGCTATCATCTTTCTGCTAACGCGACTGTTGGCTAACCATCGAGGGAAGATCATAACTGTGGGTCTATCAGGTCTTGTAGCATTCCTTGATTTTGTTTATGACTTTGTGTATATGTTTTTTTTTTTAAATGTAATTTTACATGTTGTGACGTAAGTTTACTATGATAAATAAACTTAACAATAAATTAATCAGCGTGTTGGTCAGCTCGTTCTAAATATCTATATAATCATTGTTATAATTTTTCCACGTCTGTGTGTCTATCTGCCGTCACTTCAATGGGCGTGCACGTGAGTGGATAAATATACATATTTAATGTATATGTGTTAGACTGTCTGACTACTCTAAATCTGTCGTAGAAGATAGGTGAGAGAGAGAGAAGATTTCTCGCTCTCAGAGACAGCCTCTATCACAATTCTACCACCTCACTCGTTGAAATCTATTGCTATTACTACTTCTCACTGTGACTACCACTTATTCAAATCTATTCAGAAGGGACCAACCCAAGTCTTAATTCTCCTATAAAAAATCTACGACAATAGGACGACCCAGTCTAATTATAGACGCAATCACTGCTACAGTTCCACTATTATAGTCCGTTCGGAAATTCGTGCCCACACATTGAACATTGTAACTTTGCAACCCCATGACGGATGTTATTGAAATTTGCTACGTGCCATACTGATATCAATGCAGTTATTAATATATTTTTTGCCCTTACAAAACTCATGTCATGTTCGAATTTTCTTCTTTAAGTTATATAAAAAAACTCTTACCGTTGTCTGGGTTAATTTTTATTAGTTCAACAGGAAAGTTACAAGATCCGTTCAAAAATTGCGCACTTAATTTTTGTTACAGCACAGCACAAGCGATGAAATGTGTTATTCAATATTTTTTTGTTTGAATTAGTGTAGTGACGACATGTCCGCACGTGTGCGCACCTATTGTACACAGTCGCGAGTAATTATTTCAGCGGCGTATGCTAATTGCAATGAGTTGGCTGCAACGAAACAAAACGACACCAGCGTATAATATATTAATAAACTAAACTGCATAATTATGAAAATCGCAATGAATCTAAAATGCAAATTTATCACTTTGCAGAAGGTAACTGTTATATTGTACAGACATTTTCGCAGAGAGGCTAAGATGGATTGTTTATACCACGACATCTAAGAACCAGGTAGGAGAACACGAAAGGCCCTGGATGTGGATAGAAGATATTTTCGACGTTGGATACAACAAGACAGTGATTGTACAGAGGCTACGGTTAAGCAAGGAAGGAATAAAAAAAATTAATGATTTTGACAAGGATGTCATTAGACGTTTGATTTTGAAGATGTTTAATGCCAGTCAACTTGTTACTCTCCGCATACTGAAACGTCGGCTGCAAGCAGAATGCGATATTAACGTCACAAAAACAACTCTTTGGCAACTTTTCAGAAGTGTCGGCTTCACTTTTAGAAAAACGTCTGGCGGAAGGAATTTTTTATGTGAAAAACTACATCTGGTTGCAGCTCGAAGCAAATACCGTAGGCAGATTCGTGAGAGAAATCAAGACGGCTATGATATAGTGTATTTGGACGAATCTTGGGTTAATGCTCATCATACGAACGAGAAAGAATGGCAATCTGTTGACGGAGACCATAGAAGGTGTAGCATAGTCCTGAACCAATATCTAAGGGCAATTAACGAGAGCCTACCTTGCCTACCTATATCGAAATATGTCAACAAATGTTTTCGACCAATCGCTGCACGAGCTGAAAACCCGTAGCCAGAACCGTAGGCTGCAGAATAGTGGATGGAATCTGTGCAAACGTGAATATGTATTTGTGACTTCAGGTCAAAAGATAAGGTATGTCCCTCGGAACAGTGAGCACAGTGAGATAATAGGGATCATAAACTTTCATTTGATACATGGATTTAAGTTGTAGAAGCATGGACACAGGAGTTAAGAGTGATTACATGCAGTATAACTTAGAGCGAAGGCTGTTTTCCCCGGTTTCAACTTTGAGTGCAAACGCTACAAGGAAGGCAGAAAAAGGTTAACTTGTCAGAATGGTAGCGCCCAATTGGCCGGTTTAAACAAGATCTGGATGGAAGGAATCGGTTGGGAAACACCGGAAGAATAAATTATCGAAGTTTTGTATGATCGACAGATCGGGCAGAAAGTGGTGGTTTTACAGAAATTTTTGTAAACATAAACTGACCCAGCCAGCCAATGGAATTGCATGTCTTCCGTTTGCCCGCTATCTGTATTAAAAAGGGGAAACAAATCTGGAATATTTCTCTTGAACCGCCAGAACCAAATTCAGCAGAGGACAGAATCAGAATCTACCCCAGCTCCTTCGCCATTTGCCAGTGAAGCAGACTGCATGGGTTTATTAAAAGCCTGTTGAATCTGAGATTTTGGGTAAGAGAATTAAGTCATAATATGTATACTATTAATTATTAGTAGGTAATGGAAGTGATTTTGTGTGTAAATCTCATTGTGATTCGTAGAAGGAAAGCTACTTTGTGCTGTATAAATTATGTTCAACAGTTAAATTAAGGCCGGACAGAATAAGGGTTGTTAGTTTCAGAAGCTTTTAAAGCCTTTTCTGATTGCTGGACTAGACAATACTATCAGGAACTAGTAAAACAGGAAAGATTGTAAATTAATGTATTCAACACTCACCATAAGGCCTATGCAGTTTTGGTGATGTCAGTCATGGACATATTAGGAAAGTGTGTGTTGTAATGTTGTTATATTATTGCATAAACCTATTTGTCACTGACTGAGTCTACCTTTCCTGTGTTACCATCACTTATTCTGAACTGCCTCACTAATCTACAATCTGGGTAGGAGGATTTTAGAGCCAGATGCTATGTAAGACCTATTACATTTCAGGTCAGAGGTATCCTGTCACTCATCTTGTTAGCAGAGAAGAACATTGGTGTGTACCTAGCGGTGTATGATTTGAAACAAGCACCCCGTACCTACATCAGTTGGAAAAGTGGAGACCCTCAGTGTTGGGATTCTCCATCTTATATTTCTGCTGCAAGTTAAAAGGCGGAAGAGAAGAAGTTAAGTCCAATTAGACAAGACTGACTCGCAGAGCATTGGCGTACCACACCTGGTCATAGTAGTAGGGATAAAAACAGTGATGATTAAATTAGTCGGGAATCAATATAGACTTTAGTCAGAGTAAGTTTTCAAAAGCTACTTAACAAAGAAATATTGTAAATTCAAGTGTTATCAGTAACAGTGAAGTCATTATGACAGTTGTCAATATCTACTCCCCTAATACTGAAGATAAACTCAAGTACCATCATTAACCTTGGTTCCAGAGGATTAGTTGCACTAAGACTTTTCATGACAAGGGAGCCTTAACAACTTTAAGGAAGATACTTTATTTGTAGTGATTGACTTTTATTTGGTGTAGATACTTGCAACATCATCAGTGTGTTTTTTATTTTTAGGGTTTATGTTTACACAAACAAAACTAAACAGATGACTGTACATAAATAAAATTAAGAAATTGTAGTCACTGGTTTTATTGCTTTATGTCAGCTTTGAATTACTTTGAATTTAATTAATTCCCCTAGACACTATAACATCCCATAGGTATAATTCTGAGAGTGGCACCATATAAGTCTGGTACTGAATATTACTATCTCGGCCAGAAATTCTTTACAGCCTGAGTTTATACCGATGAACTCTATATACCATTGCTCTTTTCTGAGAATGGGGTATTTCTTTTAAGACCAGACTCTTCTCTGGCAACTATTCTAGTATCATCTGATACACCTTGTTGTCTTATTCTTTATAAATTAAGGAACCTCTCGCGACACTGGGACGCTCGTCTGGGATTGTTCCTGTATATTCTGAGCCTGCTGTTACCTTTTAGTGCTGTCAAGTGGGAAATTTTTGATAGTAAATTTTTGGTAGGGCAGGATAAGAAATAGATTTTTGAGTACCATTGAGTACAAATTAAGGTGTGGTACATGTGACGCGAAATCAGTCATTAATTAATTAATTAATTTGATTAAGTGACTAATTATATTGGCAAACAATTTTTTTTTTACTTTGTATTGGTTGCAACTAAATTACAACATTGCCATGGCAGATTTAGTAAAGTTCAGGTCAGCAACACTGCAAGTGGGGAAAGAGCTTGGGATGACTGGTGATCTTCTGATCCAGTATGTTACGACTGAATGCGATAAATTCAAAGAAAAGGAAGATAAGCAGTTAGCACGGCAAGTGGAAGCTGAGAAAGAGAATAAGAAACTGCAATTGGAGGCTGAGGAAATAAGGGTTCAATCAGAGAGAGAGGCTGAGGAAAGAAGGATTCAAGCAGAGAGAGACCATGAGCTAAGATTAAAAGAGCGAGACCATGAGCTAAGATTAAAAGAGCTTGAACTTCAGGCAACTGCTAACCACAATGGTAGTAATTCACCTCATTTGGACAACAGCTCCAGCCAGAGCACCTCAAATGGAGCTATGAATTTTCATCTGGATCCATTTGTGGACAAAGCTGACGCAATCGAGGCTTATCTAGACAGATATGAGAGATTAGCGACTACTTATGGTCTAGAAAAGGAAAAGTGGAGTCTGAAGTTATCGCAAGGTTTGTGGGGAATTGCGTACGATGTCTTTTTGAAATTGCCAAAAAAAGATCAGGAAGATTACGAAGCCCTGAAGCAGGCATTGCTTGTTCGATATGAACAAAATGCTGAAGCATATAGACGGCGCTTCAGAATGGCGAAGCTTGAACCAGGAGAGACGTATCAGCAGTTCTCAGAAAGATTAGAAACTTACCTACTGAGGTGGTGTAAGTTAGGAAACTTCACCCTAGATTTCGAGGGGCTAAAGGAAATGATGTTGATTGAACAACTATTGGATTCCATAACCCCGGAAACTAAGAAGTTCCTAATTGAGAACAAAAGAGACAGGTTGGCTGACATAATCACATATGCATAAAGCCACCACCTGGCTCAATCCCTGACTCAAGAGAGTAAAAAGAAACCGAAGGGAGTTAAGCAACCCCAAACTCATAATAAGTTTGATCAAAAGGACAATGCAACCAAATACAGGCCAGGATATGATAATAAGGATAGGAACCCACAATTTCAGGATAGGAAACCTTACGAAAGGGAAGAAAAGTGGTGCAAAATTTGCAAAATTAACAACCATCATACAACGGAATGTGGTAGGAATGTCCCTCCATATCACGCTGCATGCATGATAGCAGTGGGAAAGGGAAGGAAGGAACCTACATCGAGTCCGGTAGATCTCTATCATCCCTCCATCTGTGAAGAAGTGATATGTAACGGCACTAAGGTAAAGTGTCTGTATGATTCTGGATTGGAATATGACTCAGTTGTGAGTGCGTCTCTAGTGCACCCTGAGCAGTATACCACAGACAAAGTGGAGATACAAGGGGCATTAAAGGATACAGCCACCATAACATTTCCCATAGCCAGAATCAATGTGAAAACTCGCTATGTGGAAGGAGTGATCAGTGCAGCAGTGTGTGATAATCCTAATTACCCGCTGGTGTTAGGAAGGAGATATGTTTTCCTAGGGAAACCAATAAAACCTGTGATAATGGCAACACTCCAGGTCAGGTCAACCCCTGGGAAGGAGGAGGGAACACCACTCAATACTCATCCGAGAGAGATGAGAAAAGCCCAAGCTAAAGATAGCACATTAAAACTTTGCTTGGGCAAGTTGCCAAAAAGCCATAACCCCCCAAAGAAAAGGCAGTTTTATTTGAATGATGGATTGCTTTACAGGAAAGCTGGGACAGGACCCAATGGGCATAGCCAGTTAGTACTGCCATCTATTTACAGGGACAAGGTAATGGAATTAGCACATGTTAATTCAGACGGTGGACATAAGAAGATTGGTACCACCTGTCAATGGACCTCAGTGCAACATTATTGGCCAGGTGTTGCTGAAGACATATTTCAGTATGTGACTACCTGTGCACAATGTAGCAAGGAAAACCCCACACGTTGGGAAAATCAACAGGACATAGGAAAGCATTGGGGCGGATGTAGGTTTGAAAATAAAAAGGTAGACATAGTGGATAGGATGGCACCATCTCACAAAGGGTCTACCAGACAACCAGTTACCATGGCAACTCTCCGTATTGTACAGGGAGGGGATACAACACGTCCCATACCGACAAGATTTACTAAATCATTTAGTTCGGAACACTAGGTACTGGATCAAAGTAGGAGTGTGGTTAGTCGACCACCCTTGATAAAGGACCTGCGGGGAAACCCCAGGAAAATAGGTAGTGGGAGAGTGTGCAGGGAAAACCATTTGACTGATGCACAGCCAACGTCACTATATGGCTATTTATATTAGCATTATGAGGGCACTGGCAACATTGGTAGTTGGCCAGCCCATCACAGTCCATTGGAAGTGTTGATACGGACATGGATTGAAAATATGGCATTTTAAAAGGGAGAATTGTTTTCTTGTTGCAGGAAAATTTCATTTCCCCATATGAATCATATTATAGGCTCCGAGTGGTTTCTCCAGGGTGAGGAGGAGATTATTGGATCCCTTACAAAACCCAGCTATCACTAATTTCCTGGATGATACCCTCATAGCTACAGAAACATTCGAGGAACATCTATATAACTGGATCTCAGATTGTAGGGGCAGATTTTCTGAGTAGGCACCCATCTGATCAGAACCAGGATAGAAAGAGGGAAGAATAGATTCCTGCTGGATGATTGCCTCGTTATTGGTCTCAGATTAAAGCTCGACAGATATCTCTCGCTTAAAAAATTGGGGGCTGTCTGTAGCATAGTCCTGAACCAATATCTACAGGCAATTAACGAGAGCCTACCTTGCCTACCTATATCGAAATATGTCAACAAATGTTTTCGACCAATCGCTGCACGAGCTGAAAACCCGTAGCCAGAACCGTAGGCTGCAGAATAGTGGATGGAATCTGTGCAAACGTGAATATGTATTTGTGACTTCAGGTCAAAAGATAAGGTATGTCCCTCGGAACAGTGAGCACAGTGAGATAATAGGGATCATAAACTTTCATTTGATACATGGATTTAAGTTGTAGAAGCATGGACACAGGAGTTAGGAGTGATTACATGCAGTATAACTTAGAGCGAAGGCTGTTTTTCCCGGTTTCAACTTTGAGTGCAAACGCTACAAGGAAGGCAGAAAAAGGTTAACTTGTCAGAATGGTAGCGCCCAATTGGCCGGTTTAAACAAGATCTGGATGGAAGGAATCGGTTGGGAAACACCGGAAGAATAAATTATCGAAGTTTTGTATGATCGACAGATCGGGCAGAAAGTGGTGGTTTTACAGAAATTTTTGTAAACATAAACTGACCCAGCCAGCCAATGGAATTGCATGTCTTCCGTTTGCCCGCTATCTGTATTAAAAAGGGGAAACAAATCTGGAATATTTCTCTTGAACCGCCAGAACCAAATTCAGCAGAGGACAGAATCAGAATCTACCCCCAGCTCCTTCGCCATTTGCCAATGAAGCAGACTGCATGGGTTTATTAAAAGCCTGTTGAATCTGAGATTTTGGGTAAGAGAATTAAGTCATAATATGTATACTATTAATTATTAGTAGGTAATGGAAGTGATTTTGTGTGTAAATCTCATTGTGTGATTCGTAGAAGGAAAGCTACTTTGTGCTGTATAAATTATGTTCAACAGGTAAATTAAGGCCGGACAGAATAAGGGTTGTTAGTGTAACCGGAATGATGATCACATTAGTAGTTTAGTAATTATCCTTTAAATAATTTCAGTATGCAAGTTATTGATGACGTAAATTTTCACATAGCCTCTTATCGACATTTTAAAATAAAGACTTCTAGACAGTTACAGGAAATGATACGAGACCTGAAAACCTCTAAACAGAATTAAAAATACCCTCGAATAAAAGCTTATACCATTCGCTATCATAGAAACTTGTGTAGGAACTTGTGACGTAAATATGACATCGACAAAACTAGTGGAATATCCGTATTGACTGAAATCAAAGCAACTTCCCCCCAAACAGTCTTTGGAACCAGATAGTATATAATGACGCCCCAAAACCCTTAGCAAAAGAGAGCCAAACAAGAGTCAAAAGAAGAGTCAAAGAAGAGTAACAGCCAGGAGCCAAAGCCAGGTCATTCTGGATAGTCCAAGAGCCTTAGGTTCCTAGCAGATTTGCTGACCGCCACTTTATATTGGCAAGAGAAAAATGGCTAACCTGACCCCTAGCCCTATGACAACATATACTTCAGGTTGGTAAAAGGTCTCGACTTAGACTTACGCATAGTAGACAGGATGAAATAGATATACATAAGCTCATCAAATGCCCTAATGGATTTTATGAGATGATTTCGTATGAGGAAACGAATGTTACTGAATTGAGAATAGGATCATCTTGTAATTTACCGCCATACATCTGAAAGAAGCTATAATAAATTTTTCATATACAACGTCGGACTTTGCTTAAACTGCTGTTGGAAGTTGTTGAGTTTGACTTGTACATTGTTTAGGAACTCTATAAGGAAAAAATGGACCGTACTGCCTTTTATATTACATTGTGATTACTTCCAACTATCAAAATCTGAATACGAACCTGGATCCCGTACCCTTTGATCAAGTTAAACAATACCTCTGGAGGAGGATCATCCAGTTAACTCAAACTTGACACAGCAACCTATAAATATATTGATACCGCCAACTTAAATATATTTATGCTGTGAACTCGAACTTGTCAATTATAGGTTATGTAACTAAAAAGATAGAATACCGTCGGAATGCTTCCTTTGCTGTCCTTTAATTCCTTCAACGGAGAATAGCTCCTTAATTAACTGGTCACAATTTATACATTGGCACAATACCTGCTTCTTAGTTGGTGTGCCAATGTAACACGCATTTCTCGCTATAACATATATACCTATCGAGCTATTCTGACCTGCTTTAATAATTTTCCGACGGATTATTCATTTATATAGAAGAACGTTAAATTAAATGAAATAGAACCCCAAACCAGTTTTACCCCTAAAATACTACCTATGTGAATACGGGCACATAGTGTAATTTATTATGGTGCCTTAGGACCAGGATTTTGAATTGGAAGAAAAGGCAAGAAAAGAAACAACAACAAGAATCATTTTTTCTCACCTAAATCAGAACATGGAGAATTATGCAGATGAAATACTGAGACAACAAAATCAACAGGCTATGCAAATGCAACAAGCACAAATGGCTCCACAACAAGTACCGCTTCGGCCAGAGCAAGGAGATATAAATTTGATGGTGTTACAAAACATGACTGACACGTTACAACATGTAGATCAACATGCTAAATTTGGAACCATTAAAAACTTCGTAACTCCATTTAGTGGTGACCCCATGAAATTTAGACAATGGATGGTGGATATGGATAAGTTTGCTTACCTTATTGACGCCACAACAGATTTGGAAAAAAAGAAAATAGTGTTTTTATCATCGGAAGGATTGATAACTGATTTTGTGAGAAGAAGAGCGAAGGCCTACCCAAGTGAAACCTTTGAGGAATTGAAAAGAGTGCTAGTGTCGCGATATTCTAACATAACGGACGCCGAGCACGCTTGGACACTTTTGTGAATGATAAGGCAAGAGAAAATGGAATCGGTGCAGATGTATGGCGACCGACTCTTAAACTTAGCTGAAGATGCTTTCGTGGAGGTAGCATACCAACAACCGAGCTCGAGAAACACTTAGTGGGAATTTTTGTCGATGGCCTCTATTCAGATTCTCTGAAAATGCACATGTTAAGAAAAGATCCTCAGTCAATTACACTGGCCATCCAGATAGCAGTTAATGAGGAAAATGTCAAAAAAAGATTTCAGCAGAGGATTGGAAGATTGCCATTGCTAAACCATGAATGCCAGCATCCTCAACCTGAACCATTCTACCAACGTACGCAAAATGAACCGCTATTTCAGCATCAACAATATGAACCATCGCCTCATCAACCTATGGAAGTAGACCATGCTAGACCTCGTTGGAATCGAAATCAAGAATATCACAGAAGATCAAATAACACACACAGAGAACTAAGACACTCCTTACCACAACCAAATGAAAGAGAGCATAAGATACACCATATAGAACCCTTGATGCAACCACCAACCTGCTACAACTGTGGATCCGTGGGTCATGGTTCAATGACATTAGAAAACCCCAGTACCAATCTATGAGTTCGAGAAACCACTACCTACCCCAAAACAATTACAACGGTGAATATCAACGCCAAGTCCACTATCCAGAAAACTACCCAAGAAGACCCCAACAAAATAGAAACAACTTTTCCCAAGCAACAAGAAGGTCGGGAAACGGGACGGCTCCACATTAGCAGAGATCGGATGTGACGGCCGAAAAAAGAGATCTCTAAATGAAAAAATGAAAGACAGAAACGAACAAGCAAATCTCAACATTTGTCCAGACCCCAGTTCATGTATAATAGAAATAGGAAAACAACAATTTAGAGCGTTAATAGACACAGGAGCAACTGTAAGTCTTATCCGGGAGAAGCTGTATTATCAAATTCAACACATGGCAAATTTTTCCAGAAGAACAGTACAAATGAAATCAGTAACAGGTCAAGCACTAAAAGCAGTGTGAACGGCTTATTTGACATTTAAAATGGGAAGAGAAATTCTACGCCATAACTTCATTATAACGAGAGGATTATCAAGAAACTTCATAATAGGAAGGGACTTCCTCATCAAAAATAATGTGAGGATATACTTTGATTTAAAACAACTAAAAGTGAACAATACATATGTACCATTTCAGGACGATATCCATATCGCGACCCTGGTTCGAACTACGGCACCGGTTACTCTGAAACCGAATTCAGTAACTCTAACCAGAGCTAAAATAAAAAGATCTCCATACTTTGACATAGGACAGGCTGTATACATATCACAAATTGAAAATGAAAGAAATAGAGGAGATCCACACATAGAAGTACAAGATGGCATCGTGGAAATAAATATACGAAGAGATTTTCCAATAATGGTACTAAATACGTCAGGTACAACCACCACTATTCCCAGAGGTACAGTAATAGCAAAGATCCAGACGGAAAGATGTATTGACCAAACTATTCAAGGCCAAGAGCGTCTATCCAAAATCCCAGATAAACAAATTAAGATCTTCATCCCATCCCCATCCTTACAAAACTCTAAGATCCTATAGAGTCAACAAGAAGAAACATTCCAAATACAAGAGAGTCGAAAGAAAAAATGTCTCTGGACCGAAGGAGCACAAATAACAGAAAGAAATATGTAAAACCTGACTCGCTATTCGCTGACGATTGGATAGAGAAATCATACAAGGAAGGTATGAAAGAAAAAATAAGTACCATACTTCATGGAACAGAGAGAATATTGTGGGAACAGTTACATCTTATGCATACCCAAGAAACCGGACATATTCAAGGAATCGCCAGTTCTATGATAAATTGCCAAGAGACTCGAAGAGTAGGTACACCGACGAACAGACACAAAAAAGAGAATACCGCTTTTGTCCACCAGAAAGGATAATGACGAAAAAATTTCATTCAGATAGAACGAAAGAATTGCTAGCAACATTACAGACAACAGATGAACTAAAACCCAGACTTGAAAAATTCATAACGAAACATCAAGATGTATTTGCGTTATCTGACATAGAGTTAGAAAGGACTACGACCGTTACCATGGAAATAGAACTACAACTGAAGAACCCATAACCCTAAAACCGTACCACACCCCAGTAAAAAATCGAGGGAGAGTGGAGAAAGCCATTGGCGACATGCTATCAGCTGGGATAATTGTACGATCCAGATCAGCATGGTCGTCACCCATTGTGATAGTAACAAGAGAAAGACGGTTAGCTCTCGCTTTTGCTGTGACTACAGAGCGTTAAAGAAAATCACCAAGACGATATCCTACCCTCTACCTAGAATTGATGATATTTTGGCCACCTGGGTAACTCAGACTGGTATACCTCACTAGATGCACGCTCCGGATTCTGGACAATACCATTGTCTGAAGATGCAAAGAAGAAATCTACTTTCTGTACACACATGGGATCATATAGTTGGAATGTATTACCTTTTGGACTGAAAAATAGCCCGGCTACTTACGTAAGTTTAATGGATGAAGTGTTGCAAGGACTGAACTCATTTGCATCAGCATATATAGATGATGTCTTGATCCACACAAAGGGGACAATGGAAGAACACCTGAAACATGTCGAGACTGTTTTCGAGAATGAATGAGATTGCACAAAGTAAAGCTGAAACTCAGCAAATGCCGTTTCCTACAGAAGGAAATAAAATATTTGGGCTTTATTGTCAAACTCCAACGGAATCGGGACCTGGACAGTGAAAAGATTGAAGCTATCCAAAAGATCCCTCCACCTACCACAGTACGTCAATTAAAGGATTCTTTGGGTGTTTGTGTGTATTATCGAAAGCACATTATCAATTTTTCTAAAGTGGCTGAACCATTACTGAAACTAACCAGGAAGTATGCCAAATTCCGCTGGACTGAATTTGCCAAAAAGCATTTGAGTACCTAAAGACAGCCTTAACCACCGTACCTTTTCTAGCCCATCCAGACATGAACAAGCCCATGATTATATACACTGACGCATCAAACACAGCAGTAGCGCGTGCCTTGTACAAGACAGATCACCAGACGAACCGCAAGTGATAAAAAAATGTTCCAAACGAAAAACCGATAGCCTTCTTTCCCACACGTTAAGCCGAACACAGAGGAGGTGGACTCCGCCAGAGAAGCAAGCTATGCGATCCATTACGCCCCCCAGAACTTCGATTTTTATATCCGTGGAACCCAGGTTATCATCAGAACAGATCACCAACCACTTGTAAGCTGGCTAACTAAGACTGCAGAGCAACCCAAGAAACTCCAGACCTGGGCGATAAATCTCCAAAGTTACAATACAACCATTGAGTATATTCCTGGAAAATTGAATACGTGTGCTGATCTTTTGTCCCGAATTCCATATTCTGACACCAATGAACCAGACTCCCCACTCCTTGAATCTACATCGGACATCGATGATAACACAAAGGAAATTCATGCCATAGACTCTAAAAACTCAAGACAAAACGATGAAGAGGTGACAACACAAGAACCTGAACTACAACATGGAACCACATTTGATTTACCATCAGACAACCAAGGAACAGAAACGTTTGAACAGAATATCGACTTTAAGAAAGAACAATTGAAAGATGAAACATTAGTTAAGATCATTACACAGGTTCGTACAAATCCAAAAGAGAAGAAAGACTACATCATCCTTTCGGAAGATAATATCTTGTATCATATTGGCTCTAGAGACAATGGTACTCTACAAAAATGTATACCCAAATCGCTAGTTCCAAAAGTATTACAACAGTTTCATGACGAAAACTGGCATTTTGGAAGAGACAAGACTCTAGATGTGATCCTAAAACGTTATTACTGGCCCACGATGATTAAAGATATCATAGAGTATGTTGGGACATGTAGGGTTTGCAAGCTAAGAAATATGAGAACTATTCGAGCCCCTATCCAAGATAACAGAGATTCATCTTCTAGTGAAAACAATATCCCTCTGCAGGAGCTAAGACAACGCCTTATTCAACGTCAAGAGAGAGGTCATGCGTCTTCCAGTAAAGAGAATATACCTTTGCGAGAATTACGACAACGTCCTATACAACAGAAAGAGAGTTTTCCAGACGTTACAAAATTTCGCAATCCTGAACCTACCGATCGACATGATTATCAATCATCTCAAATGGCTCCATTGTATGATGAAGAAACACCAGATGATCTTTACCCAGACACAGATTCGATGACCAGTGCATCTAACTCTACTTTGTGCGGTATGGACGAATCAAGAAGGACACCTGATAAACGGAAATACGAGCCTTCCTCTTCAGATTCCACCCCTCTAGCCAAACTACCGAGATTGCCGCAAGAGCACATTTTTATTAAACCTACGAAGCAAAGACGTCGTACAAATCCCCAACGCTTCTCACACGATGTCGACATGGTTAACGACGATACTTCACTCCCT
Organism: Oreohelix idahoensis; assembly: GCA_024509875.1. Taxonomy (NCBI): domain Eukaryota; kingdom Metazoa; phylum Mollusca; class Gastropoda; order Stylommatophora; family Oreohelicidae; genus Oreohelix; species Oreohelix idahoensis. Next base: position 99,074 of record JAMPIV010022209.1, read on the forward strand.
ACCCCTACGGTTAAAATTTTACCAAATGTTTCACCTCGCATGGATAAATGCATGCTTTTGTCCCAAATGATGTCGTTATTGGCTAACAAGCTGTGACTGGAATTTCGAGGAAATGTTTCCACATTTCCTGCTCGTTGGACTTTACATAAACCTTTGCGTTGCTACGGAAACCTTATTACTTCGTGATTCAACTATATACAAGTTTGCAAAGGAAGTATCTGACTCTTCGTCGTCAATAAAAATCAAAATCACGATTTGTATAAAATGACATTTCTGAATTGATGAAGCCAAATTCGGTAGTACCTCTATTGACTTACCACAAATCCCTCGTCTGGATTTATATCAAGTGAGGATGTCCATTAGCGACCTTCACGTCTTCTCTTTACTCCACCAGACGCCAGAGAGCAAACCGCCCGTTCATTGGGATGCCCTAGCGTTTCTATTCCGGACTACAACCGAGTTTTCTATGCTAGATTCTCAGTACAAACACTATTGAGTCACCAACAGATTATATGACACGTTGTGAATAAGTCGTACCGGTTTTAATAGTACTTATTCCGCGGTACAAAATACATGTAAACAGATGAAACCCATAGTGTCTTGAACATTAGTATTCACACCTTAACGACTATACGTGACTTTACAGCGGGGTTGGATCGCTATTATCACATGACACGAGTGAATAGCTTATATGATTGGACATTTTCAAATTTTCCGTTTATAGTTCAAGATTTTTTTTTTTTGACCAGTGTTATAGTTTTTCAATTCTTAAATTGCATTTGATCCTCCCAGCATCAGATGACACACATTAAGGATTTTCGCCGCATTGTGTTGAGTACCCTCATTTCCCCACATACGCGTTTCGATGATTAGTAATTTTGTTTGTTAAAATTTAAATTGTTGCGGACAATTTTGATGTTTGGATGTCTTCATATAGATTGATCGGTATGCATACATTCACCTTATATCGACCGTGCGTTTTCATGATATCCCATATGTTCCCTCTTATGTACTATAAAGATGTATACCATTGTTTTACTAGATTTGCAAGTTTGTTGGGTTATTAGTTGATAGAACTAGGAAAGTGTCTCTCTTCGAGATACATTTCTGTAGCATGGGGACGTATATGTAACCGGAATGATGATCACATTAGTAGTTTAGTAATTATCCTTTAAATAATTTCAGTATGCAAGTTATTGATGACGTAAATTTTCACATAGCCTCTTATCGACATTTTAAAATAAAGACTTCTAGACAGTTACAGGAAATGATACGAAACCTGAAAACCTCTAAACAGAATTAAAAATACCCTCGAATAAAAGCTTATACCATTCGCTATCATAGAAACTTGTGTAGGAACTTGTGACGTAAATATGACATCGACAAAACTAGTGGAATATCCGTATTGACTGAAATCAAAGCAACTTCCCCCCAAACAGTCTTTGGAACCAGATAGTATATAATGACGCCCCAAAACCCTTAGCAAAAGAGAGCCAAACAAGAGTCAAAAGAAGAGTCAAAGAAGAGTAAAAGCCAGGAGCCAAAGCCAGGTCATTCTGGATAGTCCAAGAGCCTTAGGTTCCTAGCAGATTTGCTGACCGCCACTTTATATTGGCAAGAGAAAAATGGCTAACCTGACCCCTAGCCCTATGACAACATATACTTCAGGTTGGTAAAAGGTCTCGACTTAGACTTACGCATAGTAGACAGGATGAAATAGATATACATAAGCTCATCAAATGCCCTAATGGATTTTATGAGATGATTTCGTATGAGGAAACGAATGTTACTGAATTGAGAATAGGATCATCTTGTAATTTACCGCCATACATCTGAAAGAAGCTATAATAAATTTTTCATATACAACGTCGGACTTTGCTTAAACTGCTGTTGGAAGTTGTTGAGTTTGACTTGTACATTGTTTAGGAACTCTATAAGGAAAAAATGGACCGTACTGCCTTTTATATTACATTGTGATTACTTCCAACTATCAAAATCTGAATACGAACCTGGATCCCGTACCCTTTGATCAAGTTAAACAATACCTCTGGAGGATCATCCAGTTAACTCAAACTTGACACAGCAACCTATAAATATATTGATACCGCCAACTTAAATATATTTATGCTGTGAACTCGAACTTGTCAATTATAGGTTATTGTTGCGTGATAAATTCTCGCAACATCATTTTATTACAATATCTATTTTATAATGCAAGGGCAACAACTGCTTGAAATTTATAGTTACTTTTCTCGGTAAGCATTTGTCTTCTCGCGTTGGTATCGAATGCAGTTAAGTTTGAGCTGTGGTCATTTTGCGCTGGACTGCGCATGACTTGTCTTGCTTCTTGGTCGATCGGTTTCCGCCCACCACTAGTGGAGTGAGCGATTTGGAATGGCGAAAGAGATGCCTCGTTGAAGAGGGGATCTCCGCTATTTTTTTTGTTCTGTCAGGGATGTGTAGTCCTCTTATGGATATTTCGTTTATTCGAGATAATACCTCTAGTGTATTTGCACATGCCGGGAGGCGTGATATTTCTGTGTATTTCCGGAAGGCAAGGTAAATTAACATTTTCATTAACTCTATCGATTTTTGGTCGTGAACGATTTCTGGTTCATAGCCTGTCTTCGAAGTCGTCGTCACGAGATGTTTTCCTAGCTCACATGTCGCTGTATTGTGCTGCATCGGTTGATGCAGGTCCCAAGGACTATTACTTGCTACTTGGTTACCTGAACTAGGTTTGAAAAACCTTTGTTATCTAGAGGATATTTTTGAGGACATTATTTATACTTCGGCAGACGTGTCTGTCTTGCTGAAGTCAGATTAAGGAGAGTGAACTGATCTCATACATCTGGTTATCTCCTGGCTGTTATAGAAAAGGATGGAGTTTTTCACCTGACTACATTTACAGCACTATGAAATATAACATGCATCTGACTCATCATTGTAATGCTGTCTACCGTCTATTGCTGTATTGAATGTTGCTGTGATAATGACTGTTTGATGTGTCTACATATTCGCGTAACCATTTTGTCACTGTGGCGTCCACAATAAATAATGAAGAAAAACGTCAACGGCTGTTTCAAGAATCATTGACTTTATACGTCGTGAGTTTACTGACGTCCTATGTGGATTGCCCTGTTATTTTTGTATGAACATTGTTTGACTGAACACATCTGCACACTACACAAAACCAGACATGCGGATACCATCCATCATCATATGGCATCACGCATCATTTGGTGGCCATAAGCTGGTTTGATTCTGGTACCAGCAAACACGGGGTCCCTTACCCACTTCATTTTCAACAAGAATTCATCAGCATCCTTCAAGAAATTAACATTCTTCAAGACAGTCAACATCTTCAAAATTTTCAAAGTACTCGGCGTTGCCCGGTAAAAGTCAAAATTTCAATTTTTTGACGGAAACAAGAATTTGACAGTACCCGGCGTTGTTACATGTTGCCGGATAACTCGGACTGCTGTTATCTTTTACGCAAGTCAAGCAAGTTGCTGCTGTCAAGGTTCCAGTGCTGTCGTTTTTGTGAAGGTCAAGTGCCGGTTGAAACGGGTTGTTTTCTGAAGAAGGCCAAGTACCGATTTCCATCAACTTACTTTTGGATTAGAAGGTCAAGTGCCGAAACAACTCAACACACAGTATGTCAGAAGCTCAAGTACCATCGTGTTAGCAGTGGAAGCAGTTCAGATGTGCCATCATCGTTGGAGCTTCGCTCTTTAGGACGTTGATTGACATCCGTTTTTTCTGCTGTTCTACGATTGGAAGCCTATAAGTTAAGTGGCCTGTTTGTATGTAAACTGTGCCCTTATACTTCTGCTGAGTCTTCTGTGTATCATCTCATTCTATATGTTATATGTCTATATGTTATTTGTATATTTATATGTTTATATTTCAGCGGGTTCTCGGTTGGGTGGTGTCTCTGTTAGATTATGCCACGTCATAGAGGTCGTCTATTGTGAGCGTTTTCTGTAGGGTAAGCAAACTTCCGATACTGGAATTTGCTAAGCGACTTCTGTTGCTATTTATGTTAGCTGTGATGACATGTTTTAATATTGTTTTCGTTATTATTTCGCATTCTTTAGTTTTGTTTTGATTTGTTTGTATTTGTTAGCCTACTCTTGTCTATAATTTAGTTTCATACAACATTTTTGTTTATACACTGTGGTGTCATGTATTTTGTTTAATTCTATCGTAGATATCGTCACATTTTTTGTGATATTTCATTAATTTCTGCTTTATTTTTAGTTGATTTCTGCGAACGTTTTTGTATTGTTGCTGATCTTTGTTATTGTTTACATTGTTATTGTTTACATTGTTTGCATTGTTTACATTTTTCAATGTTTACATTCTGCATGTGTTTACATAGTCATTGTTTACAGTTATAGTAATTAGTTAATGGGCTATGCTAATGCACTGTTACTACTACACTGATGATAAATGAATGATGAATAGTGTCGTGCACTATTGAATGAGAAGTGCACTTATGATCAAGAATTGATTGGTGATATTTCATATACAAGTTCTTTGATTGGAGACTTGTTTCCCACAGAGACTGGGATAATATAAGGTGATGTGAATATACAAGTGCTTAATTAAGACTTGTTACACTTAGGTTTGAAATAAATTAGTTAATTATTTCAGGTTTTGGACGCATATGTTAGACAACATGTCTACATTTGAGCACTTTATTGAGCAGGGTAAATTGCTTGGGAAGACTGGTGATAAGTTAGAAGAATTTGCAACTGCTCGATATGATAAAGCAATGGAAGCTGAACAAAAGAAACTGCATATGGAAGCTGAACAAAAGAAACTGCAGATGCAGGTGGATGAAAAAAGATTCCAAATGGAAATGGAAAAACAAAAAAGGGAATCAGAAGCTGAGGAAAGAAAACTCCAGCTAGAGGCTGAAAATAAAAGACTTGAAATAGAAGCTGAGAATAAAAGACTTGAAAAAGAAGCTGAGAATAAAAGACTTGAAAAAGAAGCTGAGAATAAAAGACTTGAAAAAGAAGCTGAGAATAAAAGACTTGAGAAAGAAGCTGAAAGACTTCAAATAGAGGCTCAGGCTGAGGAGAGAAGATTACAGAGAGAATCTGATGAGAGGAAAGAGAAAGCAAAAATGGAACATGAAGAAAAGGTCTTAGCTTTAGAGTTGGAAAAATTGAAATTGATGAACATGAGTAATGGTAATGATTCAAACAAGGGTTCATCTTCTGGTAAGGCTAATAATGATACTTTTAAGATTAAGTTACCAACATTTAGTCCTTCCAGTGATGACATAATGTTCTATCTGGACAGATTTGAACAAGCATGTACAGCTCATAACATAGACAAAGCAAAATATGTTTATCAGTTTATCAGGGATACTGACAGGTAAAGCTCTAAGTATATTAAATATGGTGGATGAACCTGACAAGAACAATTATGAGGTTGTCAGGGCCGCTCTGTTAAAGAAATATCAGCTTAACGAAGACGGCTATCGTCTACAATTTAAAAACATGTTACCTGAAAATGGAGTTGAATTCTCCGAGTTTATTGCAAGAATACGCATTACTTTCTCACGATGGGTTGAACTATCTAAGACGGAAAAAACTTATGAAGGACTTATGGACTTAATACTTAGAGACAAAGTCATGTCGTCTGTCAATGAGTCTTTCCTTGCTTTCCTTCATGAACGTAAACCTAAAACAATAAAAGAAATGGAAGATTTCTGTTGCCAATACGTAACTGCACACCCACACATAACCATGGGTAACTCTAAGGTGAAAGAAGGTTTACCATTTGCTTCGGCAGCTCCGTATGGTCAAAACTTTGCTCGTAGATTCCAACAAAATTTTGATAGAAAGAGCAGCGGTAATTTCTGTCAAAATCATGGAAACCAATTTCATGGTGATTCTTCTTCGAAGAATTGGAGACAACCTGATAGTGGTCGTTACTATCACCCTAATAATTATAGGCATTTCAAAAGAGGATATGGTAATAGAGGTTATTCCTGCCGAAGACCTCAGAACCAAACAAATAGATGTTCGCATCAATGTGAACATGATAGTAATCGTGGAAACTGGAATTCGAACCAGGATAACAATTACAATAGAGACAATAATAACTGCAGAGATAATAATAACTCTGATAACTTCAGAGGTAATAATAGTCGGGGTAGATCTCAACACAAAAAAAAAGAGATATCAGCAGGCTAATGCTGTACAACAGGAAACTGAGGGAGCCTGTAATCATGTTGTTGATAATAAAAACTTTGACGCTGTCACTGGTTCTGCTTTTGACTTTGAGAGAGCAAACAAATGCCCCCAATGCAGTACTTTATTCGAACCGGGTACCATAACTACTATGAGTTGTGGTCACCCACTTCCCGCTCTTCCTGCTGCTGTTGCGCATGACGGGAGGGGTTCTTTAATTCTACATAAGGGTCTTGTTAATGATACTCCGGTCTCACTACTTTTCGATTCCGGATGCACCACTATTGGTGTTAGACAATCGCTTGTAGATCCATCTTGTGCTACAGGAAGGGTTATTAAATGTGTCACATTTGGCGGCACTCTAGAAAAATATCCTACTGCTGTAATTCGCATTGCCACTCCTTTCTTTACTGGAGATGTGCATGCTTGTCTCTTACCTAATCCTATTGCGGACCTTATTATTGGTCGTATTCACGGAGTTAGGGAGTGTACCCCACAGCAGATTGCTGCTTGGGAAGATAATAACATGCAAGCTACAAATGCAGTAGTTACAAGAGCACAAGCTCTACAAACACCCGAAACATCACTGAATAGTGATAATGAAGTTGATAGCCAAGATAGTCACTTAGTAATCACTCGTGACTCTTTCATAAAATTGCAAGAAGAAGATCCTTCTTTAAAAAAATTCTTCGTTCTTGCGAAGAAAGGTGATCCGAATCAGGATACAAATAGAAAATCTTGGATTGCAATGAGAAACGGCGTACTTGTACGTATGGTACAAGATTCGACTACGTCGGCACATTCGCAAATTCTTGTTCCCAAGAGCATGAGAGTCCAAATATTACAACATGCTCATGACTCGCAATGTGCTGGACATATGGGTTTTTCCCGTACGAAGTCGAGAGTCCTTGCGGCTTTCTTTTGGCCTTTTGTCAATAAGGACATTCGTATTTACTGCCGATCATGCAAGGTATGTCAGGAGGTCAAATCTAGAGGACCACGACATGCTGCGCCTATCCAGGCTGCTGACATTCCTATTCGGCCGTTCCAGAAAATGGCCATAGATATTATTGGCCCTTTTAAGGTCAAGTCGGCCAGAGGACATCAGTTTATCCTTACATGTGTCGATATGTGCACACGTTGGCCAGAGGCTATCCCTCTTAAGAGCATATCTACTACAGATATCGCAGATGCTCTTTGGTTGATATTTTCTCGCTTGGGGTTCCCCAGAGAAATATTGTCCGACCATGGCACTCAACTCATATCTGACACTATGTCACAGGTAATGTCTACCTTACATATTGAACGATCTCTCAGTAGTATCTACCATCCTATGTCTAATGGGTTAGTTGAGCGTCTGAATAGAACGCTCAAGACTTTGCTTGGTAAGATAACTGAGATCATCCTCAAGATTGGGACAGGGTTTTACCCGCGGCTCTCTTTGCCTATAGAGAAGTCCCTAATGAACACACAGGATTTTCTCCCTTCGAACTTGTCTTTGGCGCGCGTCCACGCGGCCCTATGTCTTTATTACATGATCTCATCACTGCCGATGATATTAGCGATGAAACTCAATCCTCATATGAGTATGTCATTGCTCTTAGACAAAAGATCATTGAGGCATGTAAGCTAGCAACTGCTTCATCAGAAATTGCTAAAGAGAAGGCAAGACAGTTTGCTAATAAGAATAGATGTCTACGACAACTTTGTCCAGGTGACAAAGCATTCGTCCTACTCCCCAGTAGGGAAAATAGACTTCTTATTGCATGGAAAGGTCCGTATGCAATAGTCTCTCGGATTTCCGATGTTGACTATGTGGTCGATATCGATGGAAAGCATAAAACTTTCCACATAAACATGCTTTCGGAATTTCACGAACGTCCGGACTATTTGCTGCCTATTTTCCAGGCAACGGATGATGCTCCTGCACCTCACGGTCATTATTCATCCCTGTCTGTCATACAGGATGAGGAAGCTACCTTCTCTGATGTCAACCTTCCCCTTCCAGTGGTTCCATTACATTCCACGGAATCTTGGAAAAACGTTTCTGTTTCTCCTAATCTTTCTGGTGACGAACATCGACAAGTCTCGTCGATGTTACAAACATTTCAGGATGTTCTCACTGACATTCCTGGACACACAGATGTCATAGAACATGACATAATCCTTACCGACAATAATCCAATTAGGGTTAGGCCGTATCCTATTCCTATACACTTTCAGTCGCAGGTGGAAAAGGAATTGGATGAAATGATTCAATTAAATATAATTGAACAATCGACTTCACCATATTCTTCTTCCATGGTTATTGTCCGGAAGAAGGATAAGAACATACGAATTTGTGTTGATTATCGCAAATTGAATCAGGTCACAAAGTTCGATGCTGAACCGATGCCTTTGTTAGAAGATCTACTGATTAGACTTTCTAATTCTAGATTCTTCACTAAACTTGACTTGTCTAAAGGTTATTGGCAAGTGCCTTTAGCAGAGCATGCCAAACCTCTTACTGCTTTTTTCTACACCTAGGGGTCTATTTCAATGGAATGTTATGCCTTTTGGTCTCATGAACGCCCCTGCCACTTTCGTTCGCATGATGCGTCGAATTCTGTCACATCGTTCGGATGTCATCGCATACTTAGATGACATCTGTCTCTTCAGTGATACCTGGGAAGATCACTATTTAGGGTTATATGACTTACTGTCCACTCTACGTGAGAATAATTTGACAGCGAAACCTTCTAAAGCTTTTGTTGGTTTTGGTGAAATCTCTTTCCTGGGTCATCGTGTTGGTCATGGTCTCTTGAAGACAGAAGACCACAATACTTCCAAAATACTGAACATCTCTGTTCCTAAAACGAAGAAACAAGTTAGGAGTCTCTTAGGTTTAATTCAATTTTATGGGAGATTTATTCCAAATTTATCTTCGATCATGGCACCTCTCTCAACATTGTTGAAGAAAGGTTCGCCTAATCTGGTCCGTTGGTCTGAAGAATGCCAATCTTCATTAGACCAAATCAAGAATATATTTTCTTCTCCTCCCATCTTAAGATTACCTACTCTTGATAGGACTTTTGTTCTTCGGAGTGATGCTTCATCCACTGGGATTGGAGCAGCACTGATGCAAGAATATGCAAATACTCTGCATCCTGTTATGTACATTTCTAGAAAACTAAATGCGGCAGAGAGGAACTACTCGGTTTTAGACCGTGAGTTGTTAGCGATGGTTTGGTCAATTCTAAAGCTACAAAGATTCCTCCTGGGCGCACATTTCATTCTAGAGACTGATCAGAAAGCTCTTACAGCTATTCAGACTAAGAATTTGAAGAGTTCGAGATCCACTCGATATGCTATAGCTCTTCAACCTTTTCACTTCACGGTACGAGCTATCCGTGGTGCGGATAATGTGATGGCTGACATTTTGTCTAGATGCCCACATGACTCTAACTAATACTTCTGTCCTATATTCCTATATATTACAGAGTCATAACACACCTATATTACTACAATAGATTAGCACATCTGTACTCACTTTATATGTACACACTATCGTGCTTTGTTGTCATCTTCTTCTGTTCGTTTTTTAAGATGATAGAGGAGGACTGAGTAGTTAATATAAGGGCCGTTAGTTTACTAAACAGCCACAATTATTAATAATGTATTGTACCTTATGAAGCATATTAGTTATTAATTAGCATTATATTGCTTGTACTTTCTCAGAATGTCATTGTTGAGCTGAGGACTTACCTTACTAGTATCAAGCATGACGAGTTCTAGATTGTGTACTTACCCTCGGAATACCAGAGCATATGTCCTGGATCGTCATGTAGTTTAACTTTACTATGTACTTATGTCATTACATGTCAAATAATGTACTATTTAAATTTTCCTATCAGATTTGTACATCCATTTTTTAAAGACAATATTAGAGTATGCTGTTTAATGATGATTATGGTAACTTGCATACGTATATTGTGTTTACATGCTAACGTGATGTGTGTTGGTGACACCTCCCCGATGTGAATATTTTTTGAGACATATTTATTTTTCTGTTGAGGTATATCCTCACTAGACACTCTATATTTAGCCTCATGTTAGGCAATTTAATTAATTATCAGCGCATAATTCGTGCGTTCTGAGCCGCTTATCGCATGCTCTTTGATATTTAAAAAAAAAATATGTTCCACATTTTTTTTTTATCGGGAGGAGGTGGTGATATGTTGCGTGATAAATTCTCGCAACATCATTTTATTACAATATCTATTTTATAACGCAAGGGCAACAACTGCTTGAAATTTATAGTTACTTTTCTCGGTAAGCATTTGTCTTCTCGCGTTGGTATCGAATGCAGTTAAGTTTGAGCTGTGGTCATTTTGCGCTGGACTGCGCATGACTTGTCTTGCTTCTTGGTCGATCGGTTTCCGCCCACCACTAGTGGAGTGAGCGATTTGGAATGGCGAAAGAGATGCCTCCTTGAAGAGGGGATCTCCGCTATTTTTTTGTTCTGTCAGGGATGTGTAGTCCTCTTATGGATATTTCGTTTATTCGAGATAATACCTCTAGTGTATTTGCACATGCCGGGAGGCGTGATATTTCTGTGTATTTCCGGAAGGCAAGGTAAATTAACATTTTCATTAACTAAAAAGATAGAATACCGTCGGAATGCTTCCTTTGCTGTCCTTTAATTCCTTCAACGGAGAATAGCTCCTTAATTAACTGGTCACAATTAATACATTGGCACAATACCTGCTTCTTAGTTGGTGTGCCAATGTAACACGCATTTCTCGCTATAACATATATACCTATCGAGCTATTCTGACCTGCTTTAATAATTTTCCGACGGATTATTCATTTATATAGAAGAACGTTAAATTAAATGAAATAGAACCCCAAACCAGTTTTACCCCTAAAATACTACCTATGTGAATACGGGCACATTAGTTTCAGAAGCTTTTAAAGCCTTTTCTGATTGCTGGACTAGACAATACTATCAGGAACTAGTAAAACAGGAAAGATTGTAAATTAATGTATTCAACACTCACCATAAGGCCTATGCAGTTTTAGTGATGTCACATATGGACATATTAGGAAAGTGTATGTGTTGTAATGCTGTGTTATATTATTGCATAAAACGTATTTAGACACTCAACACTCACCATAAGGCCTATGCAGTTTTGGTGATGTCAGTCATGGACATATTAGGAAAGTGTGTTGTAATGTTGTTATATTATTGCATAAACCTATTTGTCACTGACTGAGTCTACCTTTCCTGTGTGTTGTAATGTTGTGTTATATTATTGCATAAACCTATTTGTCACTGACTTTGAGTCTACCTTTCCTGTGTTACCATCACTTATTCTGAACTGCCTCACTAATCTACAATCTGGGTAGGAGGATTTTAGAGCCAGATGCTATGTAAGACCTATTACATTTCAGGTCAGAGGTTGTGGTGAAAAATTCTAATCTCCATATATAAATTAGAATATATATATAAATTGAATAATAACTGTCAAAGCAGAAAGCAAATAATACCATAGAAAGAAGAATGGTGAAAGACCAGTGCTTTCCCAATAGCGCTTCCGTGTTATAACGCCGTAATGGCTGGACAATAGATCCCCTTTTTCTACTTGGTCTTCATAAACTACACGCGAATCACAGTCGTTTCTAAAAATAAAACTGGTACTGTATTTCTTAGACGACCTTGATAGGCAAACGGCATAATGACCTAGATACAAATACTACTAGCATTAATGAAATTATGCACACAACGTTAACCTAAAAAGACAGACGGAATAAGCAGAGACGAGATAGGATAGACGGAGCGAAGCAATTAGTACTACGTCGTTTCGCGATTTAAAAGTGAACGCCAGTCACATGCGTTCGCATGAGGGCGATTTCAGATAAACAGGGAAAAATAAAACTAAAGATTTAACAAAAGGTCCCGACTCAGTCTTAGCTCTGATCAGGAAACCTGACATTCTACTGTTTTACGTCTAAGCTCCTGACTTTATACTGACAGTACAGTTAAAAAGATGTGGACAGTGGTGGTTAAGAATAAACAATTAACATCTAACAAAAGATAACATTTTAACCACGCTACTTAGCTTCTTTAAAACCATATATTTGGGTTCCTGGAGACTTATGGACAAAGAATATGTACTTAGTTGTCTAAATAGTCCATTAGATAATTAAATATTGGTAATAAAACATATAGAGGACGAGAAGACTGTCAGGTTTGGTCATTTCTGCTTGAGGTGGAATTCCCTGAAATTTGTTGAAAACATAGTACTGACTGGAAGTCTAGATAGTACGAGGGAGGCCATTGGCTGAACTTTGTAGTTACAAGAAATTTGATAGGGTGACCTCTGAATAGCTAGTAGATGCTTAGGAACGGATGAAAAGTGAATGAGAGAATTGTGTTAGTTTGAAATAATTCAAACTAATTGGTCAATACTGTCGATATTGGCAGAAAAAATCTTGAAGAAGACGCCATATCGTACACATTGATCGAGATGAGAACAGGACTGTGTTTGTGACTGTCATATTGTTGTCAATTGTTGAGGATCTTAACTTAGATGTTTATCTGGTTGTTGATTGTTGTGCACGTACAATTCATCACTATCATAACCCTAGACACTAAACGTAGTCATCACAAAATTCAAGAATAAGTCTGATTGAGGTTTAAATGTGGCAGCAAGTAAGGTCCTCTGTAATACACCAAACTAATTAGATACAGAGACCTTCACAGCTGATCTCAATCAGTACACTAAGTCCCCTATATCCATATTTACATAATCCCAACTCACTACAGAGGTATCCTGTCACTCATCTTGTTAGCAGAGAAGAACATTGGTGTGTACCTAGCGGTGTATGATTTGAAACAAGCACCCCGTACCTAAATCAGTTGGAAGAGTGGGGACCCTCAGTGTTGGGCTTCTCCATCTTATATTTCTGCTGCAAGTTAAAAGGCGGAAGCGAAGAAGTTAAGTCCAATTAGACAAGACTGACTCGCAGAGCATTGGCGTACCACACCCGGTCATAGTAGTAGGGATGAAAACAGTGATGATTAAATTAGTAGGGAATCAATATAGACTTTAGTCAGAGTGAGTTTTCAAAAGCTACTTAACAAAGAAATATTGTGAATTCAAGTGTTATCAGTAACAGTGAAGTCATTATGACAGTTGTCAATATCTACTCCCCTAATACTGAAGATAAACTCAAGTACCATCATTAACCTTGGTTCCAGAGGATTAGTTGCACTAAGACTTTTCATAACAAGGGAGCCTTAACAACTTTAAGGAAGATACTTTATTTGTAGTGATTGACTTTTATTTGGTGTAGATACTTGCAACATCATCAGTGTGTTTTTTATTTTTAGGGTTTATGTTTACACAAACAAAACTAAACAGATGACTGTACATAAATAAAATTAAGAAATTGTAGTCACTGGTTTTATTGCTTCATGTCAGCTTTGAATTACTTTGAATTTAATTAATTCCCCTAGACACTATAACAGCCCATAGGTATAATTCTGAGAGTGGCACCATATAAGTCTGGTACTGAATATTACTATCTCGGCCAGAAATTCTTTACAGCCTGACTTTATACCTATGAACTCTATATACCATTGCTGTTTTCTGAGAATGGGGTATTTCTTTTAAGACCAGACTCTTCTCTGGCAACTATTCTAGTATCACTTGATACACCTTGTTGTCTTATTCTTTATAAATTAAGGAACCTCTCGCGACAGAAGGAAAATTCCCAGCAGCAAAGGTCAACGCATTATATTAGCACATGCTGGTGGCAGGCAGAATGGGCTTGTCCGTGATGCAGAGCTTATTTTTCAATCAAAGTCTGTAGATGGTAGGGACTACCACAGTGAAATGAATGGGCAAATTTTTCGAGATTGGATAGTGAATACACTCCTCCCGACTCTAGATAGGCCGTCTTGCCTGGTGATGGATAATGCGTCCTATCATAATGTTCTAGCGCAGGAGGATAAAGCTCCCACTTCGGCAAACACGAAAGACGAAATCAGGAGGTGGCTTGTGAATGAAAATGTCTTCGCTGACAACAGCTATTTAAAACCAGAGTTGTTGCAGCTTGTGAGACAGAGGAATAAGACACAAGTGTATCTGATTGATAAAATCATCCAAGAGCAGGGTCATGTTTCTCTTCGACTCCCACCTTACCATTCTCACCTTAACCCAATAGAGCTGGTTTGGGCTAGAGTTAAAGGGCAAGTGGCCGCCCAGAACACCACTTTTTTTTTTTTTTTTTTTTTTTTTTTTGTACGCCCGCTAATACTCAAGGCGAAATCTCAGGTTATTATTTTATGTCTAACCTGACATTGATTTTACGCGAGTATCCCTTTTTTCTTGTACAGAGACAGGTGTTACTCACCATTCAGGCAAATACGCTCCGATTTCGGAGGTACCCATTACAGCTGGGTCGGCTCAGGAGCCGCCAATCCCTGGTCGACGACACTCCTTCAAATGTTCTCGCCAGGTCTCGAGTTAATCCAGTACAAATCCCGGTCGACGAAAAATCCTCAAATGCCGTCACCCGGGTTTGATCCTGGATCACCCGGTCGCCAGAGCGGTGTGGTAACCACTACGCTAGCGCGGCTCCCAACACCACTTTTAAAATGTGCGATGTTAAAGACATGACTCGTGAGGCTTTTTCACGAATAGGCACAGAGTACTGGGCTAAACGTGAAGAACAGGTGCTACAGGAAGAAGAAGATTACTTGCAGCGAGATGGCTTGCAGTTTATCTAACCAATAACTGTTGTGAACTTATTGGAGTCGTCCGATTCGGAATGAGGCACGCCGATCGCATTACTTCGTTTGTGATAAACTAATTTCACATGCCAATCTATAATAACACATAAACAGCTACGATTTGTCATAGCTTCCCGATGATTTACTGCTATCATGGAACATTATCAGAACATCATTACTCGTATCAAAATCACGTGAACAACCAATCATACATTTAGGACACGCCTTTGAACCGTCTTGTCGCACAAATGTTGTGATATTCTGTAAGAATTAATGTTACGGGCAGATTTATGCAAATGTTCCAAGAAGATCAAAGAAAATCGCCGTTTTGCAAATTTCGCGACAGCTGTGGATGTAATGATCGCAAAGTCTTAACTGCATGGAAAATCTAAGACTGCATGCAAAAATTCATGTCCATAGAACAAACAGTTTTGGAGAAAATTGACGCTTTCTGAGGGCACGAATTTCCAAACGGCCTATATACAGTATAGGCCAGATTACACAAGACAAAGGCCTTAATACTGTGTCTAGTAAATGATAGAAGAATGAGAATAAGTAAAGGACAGAATGTAGGTTTCTGGTATTTTATAAACGTATAAACATATATAGATTTCGCGGCTGCGTAAAGCCATTTTATCTGATCCAAGCTCCGAGTTCTGACATCGTAAATCAGGGAAATTGGACTCCTGAGATGTAGTAGAACTAAAATTTAATGTCGACGTGTTGTCACGTGCTGGCCTTCTAAGCACGTATACACTACTTAGACAGCGCAGACTACGCTGGCTTGGCTGTGTTCGCCTTTTCTTTTTACCCCTCGTCCGTATCCACACACGTCAAAAATATATTCAAAATCAATTTATTGAAAATGTAAGATCAATTTTTGGACTCAATAATGTTAAAGAACAGGATTGTCCCGGTTTTTAAAATACTCCCAATGGAAAATAAAATACCCATCGCTCTCACACACACACTCACATACAGACTTACGCCCACGTAAACCGATTTACTAACTGCCACTATTTCAAAGACCGCTATTGACGACTTCCAAAGCTGGCATTCGGGACTGCCTGGGTCCCCATAATTACCGGTGTCAGATACCGTTGGTCGTAAATCTTCAACGTGTCCCAGCGCTGCATAGATTTAGAAACTGGCGTTGGGTGATGGAGTCCCTCACCTTTAACGTTGTGTGTGTGAAGAGGAGGGGGGGGGGAGGAATAGGATGTGTATTAAAAAGGGTGGGAAGGTAGGAAGGAAAAAAAACACACACAGGTGATGGAATACCACGTAATTGGCAGTAGGGGGCGGGGGGGGGGGGGCTGTAGGATAGTGACCTTCGTATAAATTGAAAGCTTGGATTTAAGAATATTTGGCAGGTCGAGGTACAGGTAGCTGGGGATAGTATTATGAACCTTGTCCAAGAGCCTTTACACATTCGCGTGAACTGTCTTATCTGATGTCAACACCCCCTTTCATCATACTACTACACCATCGTCAACTGCAGCATTGTATCACACCCAATGTTCACTCCAACATTTATGATGGTCTCATTGTAAAAACAACATTAACAGTACAGAACCAGATAAACAAGCACAACAAATACTACCTCCCCGCCAGCCGGCAGACAAACAGAAGTTCCAAACAGTCACGAGAAATAATAATCGAAGAAGACACCACTCTGAGGACCACGTCACTACACAAGACACACCGAACTTTACGATGATAGACCACAAGCTTTTTCCTACTCTAGCGCAAGCTTATAAAAACAATAGCCCAACAAGCCCAAACAAAGAAAAGACAAACACGCAACATGTGGAAACACCACCCAGACGTAGAACACTGTCAGACACCAGCAACGAGACTCGTCGTTGTGCTGGAAAGCCCTGGTAACCCAGAGTAAAGACGTTTCCCCCTGACCTCAAACATCCATTTTTATGTAATTACACTATTAACAAATACCACAGTTCAGGAATGGCGGCAGAAATTAGAATAATTAGTGTTAATATTCGTGGCTTTCGCACAAAATTACAACATTTCATAACACTCATACACAAATACCATCCCGATTTTATACTGGTTCAAGACACCAACATACACACAGACGAACACGCAGCCCATATCACGACAAAATTAGGACTTAGACATTCATGTTTTAGCCTTAGTGTTCAGAATATAGGTTCAGGAGTAACTATTGAACAGATATCGGATAGGTGGGAAATTATCAGGAAAAATAGAGATTGTAAGGGTAGAATGGCCATAGTTCAGGTAAGGAACAACACGCAAACATACACCATAGTAAACATACATGCACCACCAGATTACAGACACCAACCCTTGTTTTATGATAGCCTAGAAAGCCTACTCACACATTCATACAGGGGCAGAACATCATATTGGGGGGGGGGGGGGGGGGGGGGTTTTTAACTGAATACTGACAAAAATTGATGTTATAGGTGGGGATGTCAAAACACAAATTCGGCTGGCAAACAGGGAGGGCACTCACCAGCTAGATATGCTACAAACCATAGTAGACATGCACAGCTTAAAGGACACCTACAGAGAGACACATCCCAAGGGCACTGACACCACACACACAAACAAAGCACATGGAAGATTAGCACGATTAGATAGAATTTATTCACCATCAACGCACTGTACAATCGAGTCCAAACACTTACCAGAAACTCTCAAATTCACAGACCACAAAGCGGTTTTTGGCAACTGTAAACACCACACACAAATATCACATCCAAACGCTCACCTCACTGAAAATTCAACAACACACTGCTGCAAAATAAAACATACGTTGAGCAAATGACACAACTCATTCTTACATACACAACAGATTTACCCACTGAAAACATTCAACCACACTGGGAGCTATTAAAGAATACTATACGCAAAAGAACACAAATACTGGCAACCAAGATTCATAGAAACAAAATACGACAGGAAAAGATAATAGAACAAGCCATTAAACTCGCAACTCTAATTGATAAAACAGCACCTCAAAGCACTACATTGCAGGAAGAACTAGAACAATATCAACGCCATAGATTAAGAGGTGCCCTGTTACGGACAAAAATTTAACACAATCACACAAGAGATACCCAGCAAACAATACACGGCAATAGAACAAAACATACAGCGAAGCAAGCAAATAGGCCAAATAGTTGACTCACATGGAGACATACAAAGGCAGGCACAACATATAGCACAAGCCTTTGAGGACTACTATAGAAATCTTTACACAGAAGAAGGAATACAACCACATATACAAGACACTTTTATGCAATACACTAAGAAACTGAGCAACAAAGAAAAACAATCTCTTAATGCAGAACTGACCCTAGAAAACATAACACACGCAGTAAACGAAATGCAAAAATGCAAGTCACCAGGACCAGATGGACTCACAGCTGAATTCTACCAACATTTCTTCCCGATGTTAGGCCCTCTCCTACTAAGGGTATATTCAGAATCTTTCGCAAAAAAGGAGTTTTTATCTAGTTTCAACCTGTCATACATCACTCTAATCCTTAAGGACGATCCGGGCAAAACAAAGCTTAAAAACTACAGAGCAATATCACTCCTAAACACAGACTATAAAATTTTAGCCAAAACCCTAACAAACAAACTCAAACCGTTCATGGCTACACTCATAAACGAAGACCAACAGTGTAGTGTCCAGCACAGAAACATTCATCAGCACGCACACTTCATAAGAGACCTCATCATCTACACACATCAGAAGGATTGCCAGTCGTCAATCCTATCGCTAAACCAAGAAAAAGCCTTTGACAGAATATCCCACTCATACCTCCATAAAACTTTACTACACTGCAACATTGGTGAATACTTTAGAAAGTGGATTGAAATTATATACATAAAACCTGAAAGCAAGGTTTTGGTAGATCATTCATTTACTGGGGCTTTCAGGCTGAAAAGATCTGTTAGGCAGGGATGTCCCCTTTCTGCTCTACACTATGTACTCGCTCTAGAACCACTGCTTGAGAAAATTAGACATGACAGTACCACCAGAGGCACTTTTATTCAGGGTAAAGGGGAACAAAAGTTGCTTGCTTACGCAGCTGATACTACCTTCCTCCCCCCCCCCCCCCCCCCCCCCAATGATAGGTCTATACAAAATATTCTAGACACTTTCACGCTTTTTGGTAAAGGTAGAGGGTCAAAATTAAATGTTTAAAAGTCTACAATTATGGGTATAGGCAGATGGAAAAACAAAGCAGATTTTCCCTTTGATTTAACTTCAACAACTAACATGAAACTGTACGGTATATACTTCCCATCTCACCCGAACCGCACACACAAAGTCACACGGCAGAACTTAGTCGCATATATCACAGACACGCTTCACCGCTACAAATAAAAAAATACAACCTGTGCCCGTGTCAGTTAAATGCACAAGTAGTTATATTGATTTTGTTTTCAATCAGAGCTAATCCTTTATGTGCTGTTGTTCAAGTGCTACAGGCCTTCCGCCTGAGATGGAGATACTTGACTTTTGCTCATTTTCCTTTCCAGGTCCGTTCTTACCCTTTTAGGTTTAGTGATAAGGAAAACGGCCCCAAAATGACAAGGTATATCAAATGAAAAACTGTAACGTTCTAAAAACAGCAATGCAGTAAATTCAACCAGAAGTTTATTGAACGTCATCGACAAGCACTTGTATTTTCACAATGACATGATCGTTTACTTACGTATAAACAAAATAGTGGCTTATATCTAAACGAAAAAGAAACTACTGATCTTCATAATCTCCAAGACGAAACTCGAATCTTTCTTGCCTAATACAACACAATGAATACCTAGCAAATCTCTGCCTTTTCTCGCATTTTTCCACCTTTTATACAGGTCCTTCTTTTCCCCGCCATTTTCCACACGTCTCGCTCATTTTACTCACTTCTCGCTCATTTTACACACGTCTCTCTGTTTTCGACATTTTGCACACGTCTTTCTGTTATTTCGACATTTTTCACACGCCTCTCTTTTCCACCTTAACAATGGAAAAAAAACCAAGATCACAACTCTCACTTCACACTTTCCCGTGCATAACATTAATTGATTATTATTATTTTCTGGGACTGCTCTACGATGCCCGCTCACAGCCGTGACTGCTAACTGAACTTTTAATGATACTGCATTTTGTGCGAGAACGCGGTATCTGCTTTTAATGTATGCCATTCTTATATGTAGCATTATATCACGTATAAATGATAGTGTAGTAGGCCATGCGGTCACAAACCATTGTTTCCTTAAGTGCAATAGTGAACTGCTTTATTATTCCAAAAATAATTTACATTGCTACAGTCTTTGACCCTCCACAACATACGGTGACAGAGATAAACAAGGAAGTGGAGGGGAACTGCGGTAAGACGTGGAATACAATGGATGGGTTTGAAAAAAAAAATCGAAAAAAGGTGATTCGTCTTACGAGGACAAAAGACAAACAAAATAGTCTACGTTACAGCCACAAGACATTCGTCAGGAAAGGAAAGAAAGTGAAGGCTAGATAGGACACATAAAAAACTTAATAAAATAATAAAATAAAACCTAGGTACTTCCCTGAAGGCAAGAACCGAAATCCTATCAAAATCGCTGTCTGCTGATGAGCGCGTGGCTGAACAGAAATTTTGTTCAGCCACGCGCTCATCAGCAGACAGCGATTTTGATAGGATTTCGGTTCTTGCCTTCAGGGAAGTACCTAGGTTTTATTTTATTATTTTATTAAGTTTTTTATGTGTCCTATCTAGCCTTCACTTTCTTTCCTTTCCTGACGAAGGCTTTGTGGCTGTAACGTAGACTATTTTCTTTGTCTTTTGTCCTCGTAAGACGAATCATCTTTTTTCGATTTTCTTTCAAACCCATTCAGAGATAAACAAGAAGATTAGGCGTTTTGTTTTTGGGCACACTTTATTAAGCATTAAACATCAAACACTCATGCAAGAAAAAAAATTCGGGGGACTTGCCCTCCAGGATATAGGGACAACAATAAAGGCACTTCGAATCAGACATGTAGGAAATATAATAAGAGACCGAGACAAACACGCATTAGCCCATTACTACGTAGGGCTTAGACTTTCTAGACTGAGACCACTAAAGAACAATGTCCCACACCATTATGGCATACTACCACACTTTTACAGGATATGCATACAAGCCATAAGAGGACACGAAATTTTAATTAACCAGAAAAGAAACAAAGTTTACAAACACTTAGTCAGGTTACAAGCACAACCTTTATACCTAAGAATTAAAAGGGGATACAATTACTTTATAACAGATTACACTGAGATTTTTGCCGATCTTCACAACAAAAGCATCGCACTAAACGCCAGAGATATCACGTGTCGGCTTTTATATAACATGACACCAACCACAGAAAGAGCAGCACACAGATTAAAACGAAAATCACGATGCAAGATGTGCCAGGCAAATGTACAAGAAAGTGAGGAACACATTTTCTATAAATGTAGTACAATTATACCAGCACAGAGAATCTTACAAGACATAGTGGACACACATACGACACAAAAAACAGACATTTTCAAAGCCATTATGCTTAATTCAATTCCCAATACACTTCCAGACATCCATTTTAAATTAATCCATTTGCTCTCGGAATTTTGTTGTTTAATATGGAAATGTCGCATTCAATCAGTATTTGAATACAAAGTTATCCGCCCAACCTTTCTCCTAAATTTGTTCCTCCAGCGAGTGACGCTTATTTTGAAACATGTCCACTATCCCCAGCTACCTGTACCTCGACCTGCCAAATATTCTTAAATCCAAGCCTTTAGTTTATACAAAGGTCACTATCCTACAGCCTCCCGTTCCCCCAACCCCCGCACCCCACTGCCAGTTACGTGGTATTCCATCACCTGTGTGTGTGGTTGTTTTCTTCCTACCCCTATTAAAACACATCCTAATACTACCCCTCGTCCTCACACACACAACGTTAAAGGTGAGGGACTCCATCACCCAATATTTTTATCTTAAGTACAGGTGAGAGAGTGTGTGTGCATGTTTAAAATTTTTCATCCTCCCCTTTGACATTGTTAAAGTCTTTTTGTTCGTGTTAAAGTGTCATAGAGTGGGCGTGTCGTTTTGTCACCTGGACAGTTCAATGTTGCGGTGGATATCTGGGTCACCAGCATGAGGCGCTGTCAGGGTGTATTTAAGACGCTCACACACAAACAGCGTACATGTATTCAGGCGTGTAGTACTTGTAATATCATGTGGGATGATGTGGTAAGTGTGGGTGTAGGCGAATGCGTCTAGGCTCTTGGACAGCTGCACACTGAACCCACTCACCCACATACAGAAGTCAGTGAAGGTAGGTAATGCTGCTGACGTTTCACAATATTTATTATACGACGTTTCATAGTATGGACGACACAGTCAATTGCATAATAATCATGGACATTATAGGATGGTAATTGTAGTTAACCCTTTTGCATCAGCTCAGATACATGGTGCCAACAATAATGAATTGTCAATCTACTTTCTGCTTTCATCTACTGAAGTTCTGGTACCCTGACAGAACCTGTCAGGTACCTCTCTGAAATATACCGCTCGGGAAGGGTGGTTTCAATGGCCTACCAAAAGGCTATGACTTTCTGGCATCACATGCCAGGCACTTCTTCTCATGAAGAATACAGGCCGTAACCACAGACCTTTATGGCGACAGCATCAGGCCGCAAGTAGCGGACCTCAAATACTATAACCTTGGTGTTTTAACTTTTCGTGTACATATTCCTGCCAATCCCCTACTCAAGTAGATAACTTTATCTGGGCTCTAATGTTCAAAAGACGCTTGGTCTTAGCTCCCGTATCAAGCACCAACAATGGGGCTCTATATAATATATCAGCTGTGAGCTCTGTTCAACATGTCGCCGAAATGTATTTCTATACTCTAGGCATACGAAAGATCATAAATGACTTTATTACCTTTGTTCAGAATCCTAGAAAAACACTAAACACCACACTGCCATTCCTGGCATACAGAATGAACTGGGGAAGGAAAGATGACAACTCAGTCATACCATGAACTTCCAAATCCCCGAAAAAGATGGCAAGGAAAATCTTCGGACCTCTGTCCGATCACAACGCCCAGGGTACACTCGTACAAGACGGAAGTCCCGGTCTTTGCGCCAAAATCCTGCGCATGTGCAAACAGCACAGACCTGAGTGAAACTTAAACACAAGACCAGGGCGTTTCCCCAAGCGAGAGGCAAAGCCACTCCGTAAATGGTCATGTGAATAGTAACTTAAGACATGACAACAATTTAAGACACAGGTCAACATAAGACAAGAGGAAGATAACCACAAATCAACCCTGTCACTAATGTAAATCACCAGTTCCCTTTCTTAGACTTTCAAAATAATTAACAGGTTGATGTGTTTAAACATATATGCCAAATAGACAGCAACAGATTACCGCCCCCCCCCCCCCCCCCCCCGGAAATAAAATGAAACACATTTTTTTTTGGAAATACTCACTGAGCATGATGCAAAAAGCTCATAACGCATGAATGATGCGCCGATGAAAGGATCAATAAAAATATAACGACATAATGTCAGACCCAATCGACGCACAATAGCGCATCTGGTGAGAACAACAGATATCTCACAAGACAAGAGAAAATATATTTTCTCCAAATAAAACATATCCAGGGAGGTGCCACCAAAAAACCCAAAGGTCCAGGCAATGCTAACAATAATTACATACATCTCGAGAAAAATCATATCAATATGAGAAGAAATGGTGAATGTCATTATCTCTCACATTAGCATAGAAATCTTTCAAAGACTAATGTCATAAACTCATTATTATCCAATAGATGATTAATACAAAATTTATACAGTAATTTCACATCAATGTGACTATATAGGTATACATTCTAACTAACAGAAGCCTTGTCTGGAGGTCGCTTGTAAGCAGCATCCAAATGAACAGCATTGAAGTCATAAAGCATCAAGATAAATCTGTGACGGCACTCCCGGACAAAGTACTGGTTTGCTGAGAACAATACAAATAATACAATTCTTAGAATGTTATAATGTACCATAGTCACTATTATATTTCTACGTTATTAAGTGTGGCCGTAATAATTTCCGACCTTTATATCGTGATAACTAAACCTTCTCTGTTATACCAAGAACGGTAACAGAGAAAGAAATCATACACTTCATAACACTGAATTTAAGTAAAGTGACATAAATGTTCTAGTAGCATGTTATTGTAAGGTACAGACGTAAATCTAGATATATATATCAGGAGATCTAGACATGGGAGTTAAGTAGATTCATGTGGGCATCGCGACAATATGTCTGCCATCACATTATCCGAGCCACGGATAGCTCGAACCGTGAAATGAAAAGGTTGAAGAGCAATAGCATATCGAGTGGATCTTGAGCTCTTCAAATCCTTACCCTGCATAGCTGTGAGAGCTTCTTGGTCGATTTCTACTATGAAATGCGCGCCGAGAAGGAATCTTTGAAGTTTAAGAATCGCCCAGACCATAGCCAATAATTCTTGGTCTAGAACGGAATAATTCCTTTCTGCTGCATTCAGTTTCCTAGAGACGTACATTACAGGATGCAGAGTGTCTGAATACTCTTGCGTCAGTGCCGCCCCGATCCCTGTTGATGAGGCGTCACTACGAAGGACAAACGTCTTATCAGCTGTAGGAAGTCTTAAGATAGGAGGAGATGAAAATAATGACTTAATCTGATCCAATGAAGATTGGCATTCTTGTGACCAGCGCACCACATTAGGAGACCCTTTCTTCAATAGGGTTAAGAGTGGTGCCGTAATAGAAGAAATATTCTGAATGAATCTTCGGTAGAACTGTATTAGGCCTAAGAGACTACGGATCTGTTTCTTTGTCTTAGGAATAGTGATGTTGAGTATCTTAGAAGTGTTGTGGTCCTCTGTCTTCAAGAGACCATGTCCAACACGGTGACCAAGAAAAGAAATTTCACTAAATCCAACATAGGCTTTAGAGGGTTTAGCTGTCAAGTTATGCTCCCGCAGAGTAGACAGCAGTTCACATAAACCCAAATAGTGATCTTCCCAAAAATCACTAAAAAGACAGATATCGTCCAAGTATGCAACAACATCAAAACGATGTGAAAGAATTCGACGCATCTTGCGTACGAATGTAGCTGGGGCATTCATTAGGCCGAAAGGCATGAAGTTCCATTGGAACAAGCCCCTGGGTGTAGAGAAAGCAGTGAGAGGTTTGGCTCGTTCAGTTAGAGGAACTTGCCAATAACCTTTAGACAAGTCGAGTTTAGTGAAGAAACGAGAGTTAGAAAGTCTAGTAAGTAGCTCATCCAATAGAGGCATAGGTTCAGCATCGAATTTAGTTACTTGGTTTAGTTTACGGTAATCGACGCAAAGGCGTATGTTATTGTCTTTCTTTCGAACAATAACCATAGACGATGAGTATGCCGAATTGGATGGTTCAATTATCCCTAACTGTATCATTTCATCCAATTCTTTCTCGACCTGTGTTTGGAAATAAATAGGAATAGGGTAAGGTCTGACCCTGATAGGAGTATGGTCAGTAAGTATTATGTCATGCTTAATGACTGATGTGTGTTCAGGAATGTCCGTGGGAAGATCCTAAAATGTTTGTAACGCGGAACAGACTTGTAGCTGTTCCTCAGTAGACAATCTAGGAGAAATAGCAACATTTTTCCATGATTCCGTAGAATGAAGTGGAATCATCGGAAGAGGAAGATTAACGTCCGAGAAAGTAGATTCTTCATCCTGTATAACTGACAGAGATGAGTAATAACCATGAGGGACTGGAGTGTCGTCAGTCGCTTGAAAGATAGGTTGCAAGTATTCTGGACGTTCAAAAAATTCCGTGAGCATGTTTATATGAAAGGTTTTATGTTTCCCGTCTATATCGACAACATAGTCGACATCAGAAATTTTAGAGACAATCATAAAAGGACCTTTCCATCCGATGAGAAGTCTATTTTCCCTGGTAGGGAGTAATACAAATGCTTTGTCACCAAGACAAAGTTGTCGTAGGCATCTATTTTTATTTGAAAATTGCCTTGCCTTTTCTTTAGTAAATTCCGATGCAGAAGTTGCTAATTTGCATGCTTCAATGATTTTCTGCCTGAGTGCAATGAAATATTCATAAGAAGATTGTGTGTCATCACTGATATCATCGGCAGCTATAAGGTCGTGAAGCAAAGACATAGGGCCTTGCGGACGAGCGCCAAAGACGAGCTCAAAAGGAGAAAACCCGGTGTGTTCATTAGGAACCTCTTTGTATGCAAAGAGAGCCGCTGGTAAGACTCTGTCCCAATCCTGAGGATGATCCTCAGTTATTTTCCCAAGTAAATTTTTGAGGGTTCTATTGAGACGTTCGACTAACTCATTAGACATCGGGTGATAGATGCTACTCAAAGACCTCTCAATATTAAGAGTAGACATCACTTTTGACATAGTGTCAGATATCAGTTGGGTGCCATGGTCTGACAAGATTTCTCTACGAAATCCCAGACGTGAAAATATCAGCCAAAGAGCGTCTGCAATGTCGGCAGTAGAAATGCTCTTAAGAGGTATGGCCTCTGGCCAACGAGTACACATGTCAACGCATGTAAGAATAAATTGGTGTCCTCTGGCTGATTTGATTTTAAAAGGACCAATGATATCTATCGCCATTTTTTGAAACTGACGAATAGGAATGTCCGCAGCCTGGATAGGTGCTGCATGGCGAGGACCTTTCGACTTGACTTCTTGACATACTTTGCACGAGCAGCAATAAAGACGCATGTCTCTATTTACGAATGGCCAAAAGAAAGCCACAAGAACTCTCGACTTAGTACGTAAAAATCCCATATGACCAGCGCATTGGGAGTCGTGAGCATGTTGCAGTATACGAACTCTCATACTTTTGGGTACAAGAATTTGTGAGTGTATTGACGTGTCTGAGTGTTATACCATACGCACTAGTACCCCATTCTTCATAGTGATCCAGAATTTGCGATTTGTGTTCTGATTTGGATCACCATCTTTAACCAGAATGAAGAATTTTTTTAAAGAAGTGTCTTCTTGTTGACATTTTATAAAAGAGTTACGCGAAATTACCGAATGATTATCTTGCTCAAGTACTTCATCACCTTCGATCGATGAAGATGGAGACATATTCTGAGCCTGTGCTCTTGTGACAACTGCATTAGCAGTTTCCATATTTTGTTCTTCCCAGGCAACAATTTGCTGCGGGGTACAATCCTTAACCCCGTGTATACGCCCGACGATAAGATCCGCAATAGGATTCGGTAACAGACACGCGTGGACATTTCCCGTAAAGAAAGGAGTAGCTATGTGTATGATAGCAGTCGAATATTTTTCTACTGTGCCACCAAATGTTACACATTTGATCTCTTTTCCAGTGGCACAAGAAGGATCTACGAGAGATTGCTTAACCCCAATAGTAGTACATCCAGAACCAAAGAGAACTGAGACTGGATTTTTATTCACTAGACCTCTATGTAGGAGAAGAGATCCTCTCCCGTCATGCGCAGGGGGGGAATTTGGGGGGGGGGGGATTTTTATATGGGGGTATTGTTATTTTTTAGTTGATGGGGTTTTTTGGTGGGTGGTATTGGGGTTTTGGGTTTTTTTTTGGGGGGTGTTTGGGGGGGGGGGGAGGGGGGGTTGGGGGAGGGGGGGAGCTGCAGCATGAAGAGCGGGTAGAGGATGGCCACAACTCAAGGTAGATATAGTAGTAGGTTCAAACAAAGTAGTGCACTGAGGGCATTGAGATGCTCTCCCATAATCGAAGGCAGAACATGTGACAGCACATGGGTTAGCTTTATTATCATTTGATTCATTACTAACTACCTGTGACTCTTGTTGAGCACAGTTAGCATGATGACATGATCTATTATTGTTGTGTTGCCATCTACCCCGACTATTATGTCCTCTGGAATTATTGTTATTTGACTTTTTGCTTTGGTTTGTACCGCAGTTTTCATAATTGTAATTGTGATTTACTCTTTGATTATAATATCTACCAGATTGACTTTGCTGTTTCCCTGCATAATTATTATAGCTAGGATAGTTTCTATTGTGGCTACCCCTACGAAAGTTCCCAAAATTGGAGGAACCAGGGTTACGAGGGCTGTCAGATCGCCTCCAGTTCTTTGAAGACGAGCCACTGGGGGATGGATCACCCTGATCATGTCCGTAATTACGATTACTTTTCTTATCAAAGTTGCGTTTATTACCTTGAAATTTACCCTGAAAATTAGGCCTATATGGTGTCGCAGAAGCCACGGGCAAACCCTCTTTAATCTTAGAATTACTAATCGTTTGTTGTGGGTGTGCAGTGACATACTGGCAACAGTATTGTTACATGTCTTTTATGTCTTTAGGTTTGCGTTCATGTATAAAGGCAAGAAAGGACTCATTAACTGATGACATTACTTTGTCCCTAAGTAATAAGTCCATAAGTGCTTCATATGTGTGTTCAGTCTTAGACAACTCAATCCATCGAGTGAAAGTAAGACGTATCTTTGTAATAAAGTCTGAGAACTCTACCCCAGTTTCTGGTAACATAGTCTTAAAACGAAGACGATAATCATCTTCTTTAAGTTGATACCTCTTCAATAAAGTTGCTCTAACAACTTCATACTTAGTCTTGTCAGGTTCATCTATTGCCATTATAGTATTTAATGGTTCACCTGTAAGTATATCCAACAGTTGACCGACATACTTTTCCTTATCTACCTTATGCGATACGCATTAAAGTTCAAATCTATTAAGATAGAACGTTATATCGTCCTTTGCAGCATTGAAAGGAGGTAGTTTTACTTTATAAGTATTATAATCTGTCTTACTAGAAGTCGCTTGAGAACTACTCATATTCATCACTTTTGCTTTCTCAATCTCCAAAGTCAAGAGTTTTTCCTCATATTCCATTTTCTGTTTTTCTCTTCTCTCTTCAGATTCTCTTTCCTGCTGAATTTTTCTCTCTTCAGCTTCTCTTTGTAACTTTTTCTCTTCAAATTCTTTTTCCAATCTTTTCTCCTCAGCTTTTTGTTTTTTCTCTTCGGCTTTAGCGCCTTGTCGTATTGAGTAAGTGCAAACTCTTCCAATTTCTCACCAGTTTTGCCAAGGGTTATCCCTTGCTGGATAAAGTAATCCAATGTAGACATTATGTTCCAATAATGTGCTATCAATACCTCTGAAATAATAATACACAATATCCCAATCTCAGTGGGAGACAAGTCTTTGACAAAGACTTTGCATCATTACCTTGTTTATAATGACACCATTAATCTCCTCAGTATCTAATGTGCATCATATTAATAATAGTACATGATCAAGTATATATGTAGACTGTATATGATAACAAAATACAACATCAATTAAACAAAGACAAACATCTGGACAATCGAAAACATTCGCAGAAGTCAACTAAACTGAAATGTTAAACTAAAGAAAATGTTACAAAAAATTGTGATGATAACTGCGAAAAATCACAATAATACAAACACAACACAGTTTATAAATATAAAGGGTGTATAGAAATAAACAATAGAAAAGAGAAGGCAGACAAATACAAACAAATCAGAACAAAACTGAAAATGGAGAAAAATAACGAAAACGACACTAACACATCTCGTCACAACTAACAACAAATATCGTGTAAGCAACAAAGTCGCAATAAATTTCCCCAACTGGGAAATACACGATAAGTTCCCTAAAGAACGCTCACAATAGACCCTCGGTTAAGTGGGATATTCTATTGGAGTCACCGACCCAACCAAACCCGCTGAAATAAACACACTAATCTAAACATGCAACACAAAAAAAGCATATAATAGAATGTGTTGCAAAAAAGGCTCAGTTACACACAATATAACGGCCTAGTTTCCAAAACGAACTGCCACTTATCTTAAAGTACAATCCTGGCCTTTTGTCAACACCGAAGTACAATATAGAACAGCAATGAAATGGAAGATCCACCATCGAAGGTTACCGAACGACGACAATATGTAGTGGTCTTCAAACGTACAGCTACTGTGACATTCTCGACAACCAGTTGCGACCGAAAGATCCAACGTTGTATGTCTGTAGACTGTAGTGTGTAAACAAACAGCTGAATTGTTTACACTAAGAGCTTGACAGTAAACGATGTAACTTGCTCACACACATAAATGGACATCGTCTGTAGAACTGCAGTAGAACGCTTATTCGTAGCAATGTCACTCAACTTCTGTAGCAGCTGTGGTCCATGTAGCAATATCCTCAACTTCTGTAGCAGCTGTGGTCCATGTAGCAATATCATAAGATGCTAACGTCAGTGTTTATGTGGGTCAGCAGTCGTTGACCTATTTACCACTGTCCTGTGTAGCTGAAAAACCCACGAATCTGGCCTACCAGATGTTAAATCTGTTGCTGTCTATTTGGCATATATGTTTAAAGACATCAACCTGTTAATTATTTTGATAGTCTAAGAAAGGGAACTGGTGATTTACATTAGTGACAGGGTTGATTTGTGGTTATCTTCCCCTTGTCTTATGTTGACCTGTGTCTTAAATTGCTGTCATGTCTTAAGTTACTATTCACATGACCATTTACGGAGTGGCTTTGCCTCTCGCTTGAGGAAACGCCCTGGTCTTGTGTTTAAGTTTCACTCAGGTCTGTGCTGTTTGCACATGCGCAGGTTTTTGGGGCAAAGACCGGGACTTCCGTCTTGTACGAGTTTACCCTGGGTGTTGTGAACGGACAGAGGTCCGAAGATTTTCCTTGCCATCTTTTTCGGGGATTCGGAAGTTCATGGTATGACTGAGATGTCATCTTTCCTTCCCCAGTTCATTCTGTATGCCAGGAATGGCAGTGTGGTGTTTAGTGTTTTTCTAGGATTCTGAACAAAGGTAATAAAGTCATTTATGATCTTTCGTATACCTAGAGTATAGAAATACATTTCGGCGACATGTTGAACAGAGCTCACAGCTGATATATTATATAGAGCCCCATTGTTGGTGCTTGATACGGGAGCTAAGACCAAGCGTCTTTTGAACATTAGAGCCCAGATAAAGTTATCTACTTGAGTAGGGGATTGGCAGGAATATGTACACGAAAAGTTAAAACACTAAGGTTATAGTATTTGAGGTCCGCTACTTGCGACCTGATGCTGTCGCCATAAAGGTCCGTGGTTACGGCCTGTATTCTTCATGAGAAGAAGTGCCTGGCATGTGGTGCCAGAAAAAGTCATAGCCTTTTGGTAGGTCATTTTTTTCGTACGCCCGCTAATGCTCGAGACGAAATCTCAGGTTATTTTTAATGTCTAACCTGACATTGATTTTTACGTGAGTATCCTATTTTCTTGTACAGAGGCAAGTGTCCCTTGTGTTGAAGGTGGCTATTGAAGACTTTGTTGAGGAGGGGAGACCTTTACTTTCATTGGCCAGTGCATTGCTTCGTTCATTTATTCTTTATCGTGCCTTGATGGTATAATACGCGAAGGTGGGTTTAGAATCTTGTAACTATCATAATTGTCGAATTTGTAAACATCAATGAACGTGATAAGTCCTTTAACGAGTCCATACAGTTTAATGCACATCTTACGCATGAATAACAATTCACAAATGTTTGATCATGAAATATTATATATATACACTTTGAATCCTATATTGAATCAGCTATCTATGCATGTCAGTCCTTGTCCCGTAATTTGAATTACTATAGGCAGAACGTCATAACTATATGTACGCGTGGTTGGTGATCCCAACAACCGACAGTGAGATTATGCGTCTGGCAAAATATAATTAATAAGGACTGTTAATTTATCCCGACTTAGGTTTAGTCAATTACTAACCTGGAAAAACACATTTCATCTCTTTTCATAGTAACAGTGGACTGACCCATGTCCATATTTGAATACAATATAACTGTGTGGCACTCCATGCCCGACACTATAAGAATACAAAGACACGTCTTTCCAGTTCGACGGTCATACAAGAAAGGGTCCCGTCTCTTGGTCACGGTGCGTGATCTACCAACGCTAACACGCCATAATTCGATCGTGTGTATAGCGTTCAATAGACTAATAATACTTTACACTATACTAAATGCTGCAATCCCCAAAAATGCACGCTCTAGCAGACGGCGTCTATAAACATACCGTAACACCTCGCCATTCAGGCAGATACTCGCCGTTTTCGGAGGTACCCATTAGAGCTGGGTCGGCTCAGGAGCCGCCAGTTCCTGGTCGACGATATTTCTTCAAATGTCCTCTCCAGGTCTCGAGTTAATCCAGTCCAAATCCCGGTCGACGAAAAATCCTCAAATGCCGTCGCCCGGGTTTGATCCTGAATCACCCGGTTGCCAGAGCGGTGTTGTAACCACTACGCTAGCGCGGCTTCCTAGTAGGCCATTGAAACCGCCCTTCCCGTGCGGTATATTTGCAGAGGGGTACCTGACAGGTTCTGTCAGGGTACCAGAACTTCAGTAGATGAAAGCAGAAAGTAGATTGACAATTCATTATTGTTGGCACCATGTATCTGAGCTGATGCAAAAGGGTTAACTACAATTACCATCCTATAATGTCCAAGATTATTATGCCATTGACTGTGTCGTCCATACTATGAAACGTCGTATAATAAATATTGTGAAACGTCAGCAGCATTACCTACCTTCACTGACTTCTGCATGTGGTGAGTGGGTTCAGTGTGCAGCTGTCCAAGAGCCTAGACGCATTCGCCTACACCCACACTTACCACATCATCCCACATGATATTACAAATACTACACGCCTGAATACATGTATGCTGTTTGTGTGTGTGTCTTAAATACACCCTGACAGCGCCTCATGCTGGTGACCCAGATATCCACCGCAACATTGAACTGTCCAGGTGACAAAACGACACACCCACTCTACGACACTTTAACACGAACAAAAAGACTTTAACAATCATGTCTGCAGAGAGAAGCCTGCCTTTAAATTATTATTTTATTTTCTATGTATCTATTATTATTATTTTATTATTATTATGATTGTCATTATCATTTTTACATTTTAATGCATATGTACACGTGTAATCTATTTATTTTATTATTTATTTTGTATTTATTTATTATTATTAGACGGATGATGCAGAAGTAAGAGTTTTTATAGTACAATTTTGCTCAAGTCAGCAGCACTCCGTGTGGTCTTCGGTCAGAATATGTGGGTGTCCAAAAAAAAAAAAAAAAACCTTAGTTGGAAAAATGTTTTAAAGAAACTTTAACGCTGACACTGGGTGTTTCGCGCCAGTTTCTAAATCTATGGAGCGCTGTGACACGTTGAAGATTTACGACCAACGGTATCCGACACCGGTAATTATGGGGACCCAGACAGTCACGAATGCCAGCATTGGAAGTCGTCAATAGCGGTCGTTGAAATAGCGGCAGTTAGAAAATCGGTTTAAGTGTGCGTAAGTGTGTATGTGAGTGTGTGTGTGAGAGCGATGGGTATTTTATTTTCCATTGGGAATATTTTACAAACCGGGACAATCCTATTCTTTAACATTATTGAGGCCAAAAATTGATCTTACATTTTCAATAAATTGATTTTGAATATATTTTTGACGTGTGTGGATACGCACGAGGGGTAAAAAAAAAGGCGAACACAGCCAAGCCAGCGTAGTCTGCGCTGTCTAAGTAGTGTATACGTGCTTAGAAGGCCAGCACGTGACAACACGTCGACATTAAATTTTAGTTCTACTACATCTCAGGAGTCCAATTTCCCTGATTTACGATGTCAGAATTCGGAGCTTGGATCAGATAAAATGGTTTCACGCAGCCGCGAAATCTATTCTGAGTGGTGCCTCCTGGGACAGAGAACGAAGTTTGGGTTCATCCAGTGCAAAGCAAGAAGAGCACGACTGGGAAAATAAAATGGAATATGACAAAAGAAAGGCAGTTTTTACTTTATAAAACAAACACGGAAAATGCAAAAAAAAAAAATAATTTTTCATGATACCCTCACTGAAACTTCTTAGCGGAAAGTTGTGTCTATTCAGGGTTTTTTTTTTTTTTTTGCCTGTTTTTTTTTTTTTATGTGTATTCATTGCCTTTCACTGAAACAGTTTAGTCCATTCAGGTGTTATTGTTTTTTTTCCACATCCCTATTTATTAATTTTTTTTTTTACTATTATCACTATAAAAAAAGTGCGCTTTAAAGTTTTCAAGAACGAGGGTGTATGAATTCTTTATCCGATTTTATTTCCCCCTTTCTTTTCAATTAATACTATCATCACAAATAAATGTGCAATGTACAACTTCATGGTGCAAGAAAGAGTGTGTAAACAAGTGTGTGCGAGGGAGTGAAAGGGTTTTCTAAGCAGCGGCTCATTGTATTTTCATAGAAATTTCTTGATTGAAATATGTCACATGAACATGTTTGTAAATTAGTAGTGCTTCTACTTGTGCTTAGGTATCGTTTATTCCGCTCATCCTATGGTCAAACTGTGTCACTGTAACAAATAACATATCATTCAAACAATCAATCAATACCCGTTAGCTCCCCAAGGAGCATAGGCCTTCCACGAACACATGCTATGTCCTCCTGTTGCGTACCATCAGTTCAAGGTCTTTCCTTGTCATCCTCACCATTTTCATTTCCTTGAACACCTGATCGCTAGCGCAGTGTGGTAACCATTACACCAGCGCGGCTCCCTATGCTCCACTTAAAACTGGTACCACTCTCTTCAGAATGCACTTTAGAAGCACACCTCAACGCAATAGTACAATTAAAACCA
Source organism: Oreohelix idahoensis (assembly GCA_024509875.1). Taxonomy (NCBI): domain Eukaryota; kingdom Metazoa; phylum Mollusca; class Gastropoda; order Stylommatophora; family Oreohelicidae; genus Oreohelix; species Oreohelix idahoensis. The sequence continues at coordinate 133,865 of JAMPIV010022209.1, forward strand.
AAAAATAATTAAACCTTCCTAAAACGATTCACACTAAACCCGACTTGCATTACGTTTTTATTTATATAAAAATTTATGTAAGGCAGTTAAGCCGTCAAAAAAATTTTCGTGTTCCACTATTTTTTTTTTTTTTTGTAAATTGTCCTCGCATGATTTTGCATATTTTTTCCTCGCATGAGGTTGCATTGGCCCCAGCCCAAACCCGGCTCTGGTCAAGACCACATGTCCCAACACACGAAGACCCAATGACACCATGTGTCATTGTAGTGATCTTCTGTGTTCTCACACAAAGGACCTCATGACATAAATGTCACTACTGGTCCTTTTTTTTTTTTTTAACTTTTATTTGTCCTTCTTCTACTTTACAAAAAACAGGTACATTGCATGAAATATCCGAAAAATACATTGTATATTACATATAAAGCTTCCTTCGCACTCTCACAAATAAAGTTACACAAATTTTAAAAAACATAGATACGGAAACTGTACCGTCCTTTATTTTCTTTGTAAATACATTGATTATATGGTTTTTTATATATTTTATTGTTTGTAAAGTTTAAGTGGAATGTGAGCAAGTGTAAGCTATTTTATACATATGTAAAATACGATGAACTGTTGAGGAATTTGAATTAGCTATAAATCTTTTTTATTAATGTTTTATAAAAGAAAAAAACTTCCACGTATTCACACTTCCCTTACGTACTTAATCAAAGTGAAGTATAGAAAATGATAAATTAAAAAAATAAACATAGTAATACATCCAAACATAAAAAGAAAAGGAAATAGTTATTTTTTTTTTAGTTCTCCCTTGTTGGTTCTAAGTTCCTAAAATATGTTCCATTTTTTTTGAAAATATGTAGAAAAACAAATTTTGACTAAAATATTTCCCTTCATAAACTGCTTTGTTTCTGCACTTCCAAACGGTGTCCCTGTATTCTGCTAAAATGCGTAATATTTTTTCCCGCAAGGGGGGGGGGGGGGGGGGGGGGGGGGGGGGGGTGTCAAATTTTGTTCAGCATAATTGCTTTATATATGTCAAAGTTTCCATTTGTGTATCTACTAAAAGTTTTTCCCAGCTCTTCTACTGTTGATTTGATGGTATTACAACGGAAGAAGATATGGTCTTCTGTTTCTTTTGCTGCAAAGCAGAGTCTACATTTTTGCAAGGTCATATTCCTATGTTCTTTTTTCTGTGTGAGTGGTGTTAAGTTGAATAATAATCTATAGGTTATTTCCCTTGCCGATGGTGGTATGTTTTTTATGTGTAGATTTGCGAAGATTTCCGTATAATCTGTTATCCCGTATTTGTATCCTATTTTTATTCGTTGGTCTAAAGGTGGTTCTTGTGTCTGTGTCAAGTATTGGTATATATTTTTGGTTGACTGGTGTAGGAGTTTTTCATTCCCTTTTATGCATCTGATGCAGTGTTTGTAGAAGGGCGTTGGTGTTCCGGAATGGTGTGGTATGGTGTTTCTAAAATTGCATATTTTTGTTATATAAAGGCCTATGTAATAGTGTGTTAAACGGTATCCTTTTGGGTCTTTTATTACGTCGCTTATGAATTTGATTCCTAGAGTGTTTATTTTTGTATTAATGTCTTGCAGTGATATTCCACCCCGTTGTTTCTCTTGTATTAAGGTTTTATGTTTTATACTGTGAAGTGTGTGTCTGAAAATAAAAATTATAATTAAATGATTTTTTTCGGTTATGAATTTTTTTTTTTTTGGAGGGGGGGGGGGGGGGTGGGGGGGGGCGGTGGGGGGCGGTGGGGGGGGGGGGGGGGGGGGGGGGGGGGTGGGAATATTTGAAATGTATAGCATACTTGGAAGTATGTACGTATTACAAATAACGCTTCTACCAAAGATCGTCGCGTTCTTAAATTGGTATTTTTTTAGTTTTTCCTTGATTTTTGAAATAATTTTTTTCCACATATCGTTATCAGATCTTCCTGGTGTCGAGGAGAAAATTATTCCATATATTTTCATTTTGCTTGTTTGTGTTAATTGAAAGGGAAAGTCTGTTTTATTTTTCCATTTTCCTATTCCCATTATAGATGACTTTTGTATGTTTATTTTAGAACCACTCGCATGGCCGAAAGTTTTAAATGTGTCGAAAATAGTTTGTATTTATGAAAAATTTGATGGAAAAAAGACTGTGTCGTCTGCGTAGGCTATTAGCTTTTCTTCCCCTATTCCTGGTATGTGTATTCCTTTAATATGAGTGTTTAGTTTTATTTTCCTTAGTACTGGCTCTAAGACTAGTGTGTATAATAAGGGTGAGAGAGGGCAACCCTGTCTTACTGACCTTGTTAAGTTGATTGGTTCAGACAAAGTATGATTTATTAAAAGTTTACTTTCCGGCTTTCTATATATAATTTTTATCCATGTCCTAAAGTATTGGCCAAGATTATTTTCTTGTAGAACTTTATGTAGAAATCCGTGATCGACTCTGTCAAAGGCTTTTTCTTGATCAACGGATAATACTGCTGCTGGTGTGTTTTTTTCATGTGTATACTGGATGACATCCCGAATGAAGTGTGTGTGTTTATTTATGGTTTTGTTTTTTACGCTGTATTGTTGATCCTCGTTAATCAAAGTATGCATGAAAGGTTTCAATTTGTTTGTAAGGGCTTTAGTTAATATTTTATAGTCGGTGTTTAGAAGGGAGATATGTCTATAATTCTGCATGTATTTTTTATCCGTATTTCTTTTATGAATGAGACTTACGATAGCTTCATTTAGACTGGGGGGTAGTTATTCTTTTTCAAAGGCTTCATTTAGTGTTTTCAACAAAAGTGGGGCGAGTATATGGAAAAATTTGGAATAAAACTCAGTTGTAAGGCCGTCTGGACCTGGAGATTTATTTTTTTGTAATGTGCTTAGAGAGAGGCGCAAATCCTCTATAGTTAGAGATTTGTCCAGTGTGTTTTTCTCCTGCTCAGTTAAACTAGCAGACTGAGTTAAGAAACAAGCTTCGTCTAAAGCGTGCGTTTGTTCTTGTTTATACAGGTGTACGTAGTAAGCGTGAAACGCTTGACCTATTTCGGGAGTGTTTCTAAGTTCCGTACCCGTTTCGTTCGTGATTCGAAGTATCCGTCTGCTCCTTTGAATATTTTGTTCAGTAGCAAAAAATTGCCTGCACGGTGTTTCTTGAATTGACGTGTATAATTTTGTTCTCAGTAGAGCCCCTTTAAAAATGTACTGGTCGTATTTTTCTAACTCCTCCTGCAATGTGTAGATATGCGGGGCGTGTTTGTCCAATTGTTGTGTTAAATTTAGAGCTGTTTCCAAGATTTGTCGTTGTCTTCTTATCTGTCTGTGTATTTGTGTTGCAAGCACCTGTGTTACTTCCTTTATTGTTCTTTTTAGGAGTTCCCAATGTTGTATTAAATTTGATGTAGGTGCATTGTTGCAATAGTCTTTTATTAGTTTTGTTATTGTTGTCGTATAAAATTCATTTTGCAGTAGAGCATTATTAAATTTCCAAAGGGGGGATCTTTGGGTCTCCTTCCCAGTTGGTGTTCCGTTTATTTCCAGCAGAACTGCTTTGTGATCCGTAAATTTTGTGGTGTCGTTTATATGTTTGACTTTTTGGATTATGTGGTTGTTGTGTACATAAAATTTGTCTAGTCTTGCAGAACTACCCCAAATGTGTGATTGGTCTGTAAAAGTTGTTTCCTTTCCCTCCGGATGCTTTTTTCTGTACCCGTCTACCAAATTGTGTTCGTCTAGGATGTTTTGTAGTATCTCCATTTGTACGCGTTCTTGTCTTCCTCGGTTGTTTGTTCTATGCGCATCTAGTTTATGTAAAACACAGTTGAAATCCCCTCCTAATAAAATTTGTTTTCCCTTGTATTGTGTCAAAATGTTCGATAGTTTTTTATAGAAGGTTAATTGCTGTGTCTTTACTGCTGGGGCATATACATTAACTAAAGTGTGGTTGTCCGAGTGGTCGTCTTGGTTTCTCACTTGTACTATTACGTATCTGCCCTCTCTGTCTTTGTTTTGATGTGTTATTTCCCACTTGTTCGAAATCTGTAAAATAGCTACCCCTGTGTGAGATGATCCTAATCCAAAATATCCGTATTGTAGACCTAGCTGTTGTATGATGTATTTTCCCTTTGTCTCGTTTGTGATTTTTGTTTCTTGAAGAAAGATGAAATCAGGTTTATATGTGCGCGTTAAAGCTATAATCTGGTTTAATTTAGTTCTCAAACCTCTTACGTTTAGGGTTATAAATAATAATGCTTATACTATTTTTCATCTTCATGGGTTATGGTAGGGAGCTTGCATCTAGGGGAGTGTGTTTGTGTATTTGTGGTTGTGCAAGCATAATCCATGACATACAAGAAAAATACATGCATGATTACGCAATCCACGTGTGGTACTATAACCATGCATACAACTTTCAAGTATCTTGCAGAAAAGTGGCAGTTGGAATATGGGAGAAAGAAAGATGCCGAGCAATAGAGGTAATGAGTGATGAAAAAGGGCGATAGATGTGTTGCCAAAGAAGAAAGAAAAAGTATATACAGGTCCTGAAAGGGAGAGGTTCAGAAAGTAGGGACCCGACCGGCATGCTGAGAGAGGAGATGTAGATATATAGCTTGAAATAGGGAAAAGAAAACCAGTGGGCAGAGGAGATTGAAAGGTTGAGACCATAAAACTGGCAGATGGGGGAAGGGGTAGGTAGGTAAGATGAAAAAAAGGATTATAACTATATATATATCTATGTGTGCCTTTATAAAACTTATGAACATATGGATATATATATGTGTACATTCTACATTCCCTGTTCCTATACATTTCTATAATAACGGATATGTAACTTAATATATTTATAAAAGTCTTGCACACTTCCATAGGTAGAGTTTTTGTGTTCATTCTCTTTCCGAGAGGGGGACTCTATGTTGAGACATTTCTATTTCCTGTGTACCTAAGAATTGGTCCATAAAGTTCATTTCAAGATTATCGTCTTCATCTGTGGCCCCTGCCCATGGGAAAGAGGTACTTCCATCATCCTGTAGATTCGTGTGTGTGTCATCCAAATTTTCCCTTGTTTCGTGTTGTGTTGCTGCTTTTTCCCCGGTGTGTAGTCTTGGTGGTTTCTCTGTTTCTTTAGGTGTTTCCTTGGTCTTGATCTTTCGGAGCTTTTCTCTTCTCTTTCTTTTCCGCTTCCCTTCTACTGTATTGAAGCCTTCTGTGTCTGTAGACATCGTGTCCGAGTCTGACAAATTTCTGATATTGTTATTCAGAGGGCCCGAGGTGGGGGACGATGGAAAGGGTATAAGTTCTGCTTCTGCTTGTAATGAAGGTGTTTTCTGAGTGTTCTGTTGATGTCGTTGACTATTCTCCGAATAAGTTGGTCTCTTCTTGGGACATTGATTTGTCCAGTGCGAGTCTAGACCGCAGATTGTGCAGGGGGTACGCCTTCCCGGAAGAGCTATGAAAATTTTCATTGTTCTGTTTTCCTGCCCTTGAAGTTTTATGTTTACGTAGTGTGGAACCGTCTGTTTGGGTTGATATAAGAAAGTCCATTTGTCTTTTGCATTTTGTATTTGATATACTTCCGTGTTTACGTCACCTGTGATAAAGTCAGCAATTTTCTTAACAGTTTCTTTCTTGATCGTGGCTGGCAACTAGGGTAGTAGCCCTTTCGATCTTTCTTTGTCCACATGTTCAATTATGATTGTGAATTTGGGGTTGGCCCATTCAAATTTTTTACCATGTAGGTTTTTGTAATGGCTGATGTGTGCCGAATTTGTGAGGGTCACATACCATTTATTTGGGTTGGCGAACCTATATAGGGATGATATCCCGTTTACCCCGACTGCGGCGGGACCTGCGAGTATGCTGGTAATTAAGGATTATGATACTCTTGAGGCTTGTGGCCCTGATGTTGTGATCACAAGAGTTCCAGGTTTATGCAACTGGCCACCCTCTAGTGCTTCATTTATATCAAATGAGATTTCTGGAATTTCCATTTTTAAAGCAAAAAAAAAAAACACCGCACACAAAAGTTCCCGCACAAGGGGAAAACACCGCTACTACAGCACAAACTCACTAAACCACAGTAATCCGTGCGAATAAAATCCGTAAGAAAAAACCATGGTGTCACCGTGGAGTCTTTACATCATTATTTATGCTGAGTTTACTTTTTTTTTTTTTCCTCGCATGAGGTCGCATTATTTTAGACTCGCTTGAGTCGCACGCCCCGCCGCTAGCTAAGACAAAATGGTTTTAGCCAAAAGGCCGGATATCAAGGCGTGCCACCGTGGAGTCTGCAGCATTATTTATGCTGAGTTTACTTTTTTTTTTTTAATTCCCCTTATCGGGGTTCAAAACGAGGTCATATTTTTTTTTTCCCTCGCATGAGGTCGCATTATTTTTTCCTCGCATGAGGTCGCATATTTTAGACTCGCATGAGTCGCACGCCCCGCCCCTAGCTAAGACACAATGGTCTTAGCCAAAAGGTCGGATATCAAGGCGTGCCACCGTGGAGTCACAGCATTATTAGTGGTCATAAGACGTTATTAGGTTTGGTGTGTTAAAGGTGTGTGAACCCGACCCTGGAAATTGCAAAACGTCTTGCACTGATGTAAGAAACCAGATTAGCTTTTGAATCTTATAATAATTAAATTATTTTAGATAAATGTATAAAGAAAACTTTGACAATTATTTATTTTTTTTTAAATTTACTCACCGTTATATAGTTTACGTTCTTACAGTAAATTTATTGTAGATTTGGTTTATGTTAATATAGTTTAGTAAATTTAATTAATTAAACTATTTAAAATAAGGGGTGTAATCCTGTCATTCCAAAGTGGGATAATCATAATAATAATAATAATAGCCCCTTCAGTCATAACTGACTATGGGAATGCGCCCCTGAGGTGACAGCTCTCAGCTGCTTAAAGAATGGTAAATAACAGTGCTGTCACAAAGACTGTACTCGAAATCCCCTTGTTTTCTACTGCGTAAGCAAATTGTAACGTTTCACGTTGATATTAAAGGCCTTCTGCAACATACACGCGTTTCCCAAACACACAATAAAATGTGCTGCCTTTCTAAGAAAAACCTTGAAATATGCAAGTTGACCTAAATTTTAAATTCCATTCATGTCTTTTTCTACACTGCGTTACCAAAACGAACGAACAGATGGACAAAAGGATAAAGAGAGAGGGGAGGGCTGAAAATCAAGAACGCATGCAACACGCGTCGCGCGATACACAAATGCTGCCATCACGCGTGTAAGTCTACATGCACTAATTTTTTTTCAGACGGACAGTGATAAAATACACTACCCTTTCCCAGAGTTAGGTTTATAAATCATAAAAAACGCTTATTAGGAAAGATAACAATAGATGGGTTTACGGTTGAAAACATAACAGTACCCAGACATCACATCTTCGAAACAGGAGGTAGAAAATACATATTTTGAACGCAGCCACGTAGCTCTTTCAAATTGGTATATTTGGGTTCCTTAGGGCTTGCTGACAAATAATATGTAAAACGTTACGCAAATAGTCCAGGAATTAATAAATTATACCCAAAATAAAATAGTGAGGATGCCTGACAGCATGGAATCATTTCTGCTCATAAAATTTTTTTTTATAACGTGTTTGAAAAAACCTTACGTTACATAAATAGCCTACCATGTAAACTCCCAATTGATTGGAGCGCAACAAATGAAAGCCTAACCACGATTGGTCGGACTATAAATACTATCTTTCGTTGTTAGGGGAGACGGGAAAAGGTAACATTTTTTCAAACACTTGTCGAAACGTGGCTCATTGGCCAGTCTCACTGATATACACACTTGGGAGCGTTAGTTCGAAACCACTTGTTTAAATAAGCTTGATAAAGCATCAGTGCGTTGAAGCCAGCTCACAATTTTGCTAAAATAAAAGCCTGGAACATAAGCAGATGGAAATTTGTGCCAGTAATTGTGCCAGAATTCATTGCTAATCAACGTATCTGTGTTTATTTCCATGAAATTGTGGTAAGCTTGAACCATTCAGTATCTATTAATGAAAATTGAATGTGTATTGTTGATTTATGCCTGTATATATATGTGTAGTTCAGTGGCAAACGTGAGGTAAAGCCTATAATGCTCCAGCCTGAACAGAGGGTGTCGGAGGGAAGTAAAACGGCATGGAATGGCCAAATAGTACACTGACACCTAGATGATTGACTAGAAAGAAATAATGCTGGAATTGCAGAGGCGTAGTAACCATTAAGGAGGTTAATGCTGGTATAAAGTACTTCAGAATGAAGCTGATAGTTGGCCTAACGCTCTGAACTCAATGTTTGTGCTGTATTGTGATCAGTGTAAAAGAGAGTATAAGTTAGTTATGAAGTAGAAGGTACATCCTTCTTGATTTCAGGGACAGTGGTCTTGATGGTACTGAGCAGCACCTGGTCAGAGCTTTGCTGAATCCAGTGTCGGACAGCATACTCCTTGGTCCTTTTAGCTATCAGTGAGGTGTCTCCAGAGCCCAGAGGAGAATTCGAGCAGAGGAGTCCTTTCCTGCCGCCATCACGCCAGATAAGCTAACTTGGCCAGCTGAGCTCAACATTATGTCCCCTCATCTTGAACTGACTTTGTAAAAATTAACATTAAGAGGGGAATTTACTTGTCTTAAAATCAGGAACTGTGAACATCTCCAATACTAGTCCCTAAAGACAAACTATTGAAGTCATGATGACAAATACCAACAGAGCTTGAACAAAACAAAACCAGTATTACCTCATTTTACTACTACACAACTGACACACATAGAATATTTGTAATAATATATGTCACTACAATATTCATATTAAATACATTCTGTACATAACTTGTAATTTAAATTGATTGTGATTCCTGGTTCCCTTGTAGTTGAATCAGGACACATATTCATTCATGCCAGTAATGAATACATATTGTTATTTGAAAAGTTACGAGTGACTTCTTTAAGATATTCTCATAGAGTGTTATATGTATGTGAGTGTCACAGTGTTGTTAAGAGTAGTGGATTAAATTAAATTGTTTATCTGTCTGTTGTTGTGACTTACACTTCATCATACACATACCCTAGACACATAACGTAGTCATCACACTATTCCAGAATAATTCTGACTGAGATATATAGATATGTGGTAGCAAGTAAGGTGATATATAATACACTACTCTTATTAGATATATATATATACCTTCACAGCTGATCTCAGTCAGTACACTAAGTCCCCTATAAATATTTATAACATCCCACTTCACCACATATATTGGGGTCTCGCTCTTGGGATTTTGAATCTTTCACTATTAAAAATATTGGGGGTAATTCACTTCAGGGAAGATAAGAATTAAAAAGTATCCTTGGGTGGAATTGAATAAGGTTGAGCTCACGGTGCCTGTGTTGTCCATTAGATATTTAGAGATTAAATTGTTGGTTAGACATTTTATAAACTTACCTGATAGACAATGGCGGACCTGGCCAAATTTCGATCTGCTGCGGTTCAGACTGCAAAAGAGTTAGGATTAGATGGGCAAGTTATGGTTGCCTATGTCACGACGGAATGTGACAAATTTATTGAACGCGAAGAAAGAAGATTAGAAAAAGAGGCCGAAAGAAAGTTAGAGGCTGAAAGGGAAATAAAGAAGTTACAGTTTGAAGCTGAGGCTGAGACTAAGAGGTTGCAGATTGAGGCTGAGGCTAAGAAATTGGAGGCAGAAAGAGAAGACAGAAGATTGGCTGCAGAAAGGGAAGAGAAGAAATTAGCTGCAGAAAGGGAAGAGAAGAAATTAGCTGCAGAAAGGGAAGAGAAGAAATTAGCTGCAGAAAGGGAAGAGAGGAAATTAGCTGCAGAAAGGGAAGCAGAAGATAAAAGATTACAAAGGGAACATGAGTTACGACTAAGGGAGTTTGAGTTTCAAGGCCATGCTCCTGAAAATGGTGCCAGTCCCTTTGCCTCTGATGCTACGGTTACTCAAGGAGCCTCAACCTCAGCTATGAATTTTCATTTAGATCATTTTGTTGAGAAAGACGATGATATTGAGAGCTACCTAAATAGGTATGAACTATTAGCTACCACGTATGGGTTAGAGAGAGAAAGGTGGAGCTTAAAGTTATCTCAGGGACTTCGTGGGGCAGCTTATGAAGTTTTGCAAAAATGAGCAGAGGTGATCAGGAAAATTATGACATGCTAAAGCAGGCTCTTTTGTTAAGGTATGAAAAGAATGCAGAATTCTATAGAAAAAAATTTAGGAATGCTAAACTACTGTCAGGTGAAACCTATCACCAGTTCTCTGCACGAATAGAGACATACTTGGAGAAATGGACTTCTCTGGGGAAAACCCAAGATCTTAAGGAAATGGTCCTTATAGAGCAATTAAGAGAGTCCATGGCTCCAGACCTGAGAAAGTTTCTCATGGAACAAGGTGCAGAGAGGCTGGATGAGTTGCTAAATGTTGCTGAAAGGTATCAAGCAGCTCAAGCAGAGGTAACAGGTAATAAAAAGAAACAGGTGGACAACTTTAGGGCACCACAGAACTTTAATAAATTTGATCCTAAGGATCAAAATAAAGGTAAGCACCAATTTGATAGGCCACGGTATGAAAATAAAAATAAATTCCCACAATTCGATGAAAGGAAATATGATGAAGAAAATCTTTCAACCAAGGAAAAAGGTGGTGTAAAAATTGTCAGATGGACAATCATGACACTGACCGTTGCAGAAGGAAACCTGTGTATATGGCAACCCTTCAGGTCAGGTCGACCTCAAGACAGGAGGAGGATATTATGTTGGATACCACTCCAGAAGAGATGAGGAAGGCACAGGCTGGGGATAAAACACTCAAGCCTTGTTTCAGAAAATTGTCAACTTGTCATACAACTCCAGGCAAGGGAGATTTTTACATGAAAAACAAGTTGATGTATAGGAAGACTGGAGCTAGATCCAATGGTCACGGACAGCTGGTTCTTCCAAAAAGATATAGGACAGACTTAATAAGGAGCCTACATGTGAAACCAGATGGGGACCATGAGAAGATAGGTACCATCATTCAAAAGGTGGCTCACAATTATTATTGGCCCAAAGCAAGATGGGACATTGAAAATTTTGTAGAAAGGTGTAGCATAGCACATGAGGGAACACCCACAAGTGGGAACATGGATCAGGACCTGGACACGCCACGGGGCAAAATTAGGCCTGATAATAAAAAGAGATATAAATTTGATAAAGTGGACCAAATGGAATGGGAAGCCCCTTTTCACGGACAAGCTTCACTTAACTGTTTTACAATGGCCACTATGCGGAGAGTGCAAAAAGATGTCTTACCCCAGGATAAGCCGAAAATCCCTCAATCGGACTTAAACAAACTGGAGGAAGAGGATGTAGGGAGGAAATCTCTCATCAAGAATTTTAAGTGGGGAGACAGCCCCAAGAGAAAAATTGGTAGCGGTCGTTTTGTGAATGATAATTCTGGGAGGAAAAATCATCACTATAAAGCTTCGAGTGGAAGAGACCATACCGGTGCATGGACAAATAGGTCCACACAATTAAAGGTCCATATGTAGCTTTGTTAAGAACGTGGACTGATGAAAAGGCAGAGGAAAACATTACATCTTCATACCAATATGTGAATGAGCTGACCACTCGGTTGAAAACTGGCTGGAAACTTGCCAATGAAAATTTGAAACAAGCCAGGAAGAAACATGCTGCCTATTATAACAGGAAGGCGAAAGACAGAAATTTGGCTGTGGGAGAGAAAGTACTGCTTCTTTTGCCCGGGAGTCAGAATAAGTTACAAATTGGATGGCAGGGTCCATATACAGTTCTAGAGAAGGTGTCTAGAACAAATTATAAGATAGATAAGAAGGGGAAAGAAAAAATCTATCATGTGAATCTCCTGAAGAAATATTTGGAAAGAGAAGATCAGGAAGAGACACACTTGTTGACCTTGTCCATCGCCATGGAGATGAAAAAGGAACCACTTTCATCATTTGAATATCCATTACACCCCTGTGAGACAGCAGCACAGGTGAAAATCAGTACACATTTAACGAAAACTCAGAAAGAGAGAGTGCAACAGGTTCTAAATAATCATGCAGAGGTGTTAACAGACCGACCAGGGCATACAAACCTATTGGAATATGATATGAAACTCATAGACTCCACACCTGTCTGTATGAAACCATATTCGATTCCGTTTGCTAAGGAAAAAGCTTTGAAGGAAGAGATAGACTATCTATTGAAGGAAGGAATTATTTCGCACAGTGAGTCTTCGTATAGTTCCGGTGTTGTACTCTTAAGGAAGCCCTCTGGAGAACATAGACTCTGTATAGATTACAGGAGACTGAATGCTATTACAGAAGGACAGGTGGATCCATTGCCGGATACAAATCAGCTGTTTGCCAGACTAAATAAAGCTAAATATTTCTCAAAAGTGGATCTGAGTAAAGGATACTATCAGATTCCAGTAAAGCCTGAGGTTAGACCATACCTAGCTTTTAGTACCTCAGAAGGACACTATGAGTTTAATAGATTGCCATTTGGATTGAAGAATGCGCCTAGTGTCTTCTCTAGAATGATGAGAAAATTATTGGATCCTCTGAATAATCCCTGTATAACAAATTTTATGGATGATATCCTTATAGCAACAGAAACATTTGAGGAACACATTGACTCTCTGAACATGCTGTTTAATCGACTTAGGGAGGCAAATTTAACAGCCCGACCAACCAAATGTTGCGTTGGATGTAAAGAATTGGAATTTTTGGGACACACAGTTTATCAGGGAAACATGACCCCTGACCCAAAGAATTTAGAAAAACTACAGAAAGCCCCGAGACCACAAACCAAGAAGGACGTGAGATCCTTTGTCTCATTATGTGGTTTCTACCAGAAGTATATCAAAAACTTTAATTCCATATGTGCACCTTTAACGGAATTGACACGTAAAGGACATCCAGATCGCATTACATGGACACCACAATGTGAAATGACTTACCAAGAATTGAAGGAAAAGCTCACAAGTAAACCCATTTTGAAATTACCTGACTTAAGTCAAGAATTCATAGTAAGGACGGATGCAAGTAATATTGGACTGGGTGCAACTCTACTACAGAAATCAGATGCATTGGATGGGGAATTAAGCCCAGTGGCATATGCTAGCAGAAAGTTGAATAAAGCTGAAATCAACTACTCAACTAGCGAAAAAGAATGTCTTGCAGTAATATGGGCAATAAAGAAATTCAATATTTATCTATATGGGAAGGCATTTAAGTTGCAAACAGATCACAAACCTTTATCGTTTCTAGCACAGGCTAAGCATGAGAACTCTAGGTTACTCCGATGGTCTTTGCTTCTGGCTCCATATAATTTTAGCATCGAGTATATATCTGGAAAAACCAATTTGGGAGCGGATTTTTTAAGCCGCCATCCGTGTGATGAGAATCACCGTAAACCCCAGAAATAATAATGAATTTCTCTATGTGTATATAGAATAAAGGACTGACATATAATGTCTGTTTTAAGAGGGGAGGTGTCGTGGAATATTCTAATCCACATATATAAATTATCAAGTAAATATAAAGCCTAATAAATACATATAATAAATAAAGGAAGAAGAATGGTAAATAACAGTGCTGTCACAAAGACTGTACTCGAAATCCCCTTGTTTTCTACTGCGTAAGCAAATTGTAACGTTTCACGTTGATATTAAAGGCCTTCTGCAACATACACGCGTTTCCCAAACACACAATAAAATGTGCTGCCTTTCTAAGAAAAACCTTGAAATATGCAAGTTGACCTAAATTTTAAATTCCATTCATGTCTTTTTCTACACTGCGTTACCAAAACGAACGAACAGATGGACAAAAGGATAAAGAGAGAGGGGAGGGCTGAAAATCAAGAACGCATGCAACACGCGTCGCGCGATACACAAATGCTGCCATCACGCGTGTAAGTCTACATGCACTAATTTTTTTTTCAGACGGACAGTGATAAAATACACTACCCTTTCCCAGAGTTAGGTTTATAAATCATAAAAAACGCTTATTAGGAAAGATAACAATAGATGGGTTTACGGTTGAAAACATAACAGTACCCAGACATCACATCTTCGAAACAGGAGGTAGAAAATACATATTTTGAACGCAGCCACGTAGCTCTTTCAAATTGGTATATTTGGGTTCCTTAGGGCTTGCTGACAAATAATATGTAAAACGTTACGCAAATAGTCCAGGAATTAATAAATTATACCCAAAATAAAATAGTGAGGATGCCTGACAGCATGGAATCATTTCTGCTCATAAAATTTTTTTTTTATAACGTGTTTGAAAAAACCTTACGTTACATAAATAGCCTACCATGTAAACTCCCAATTGATTGGAGCGCAACAAATGAAAGCCTAACCACGATTGGTCGGGCTATAAATACTATCTTTCGTTGTTAGGGGAGACGGGAAAAGGTAACATTTTTTCAAACACTTGTCGAAACGTGGCTCATTGGCCAGTCTCACTGATATACACACTTGGGAGCGTTAGTTCGAAACCACTTGTTTAAATAAGCTTGATAAAGCATCAGTGCGTTGAAGCCAGCTCACAATTTTGCTAAAATAAAAGCCTGGAACATAAGCAGATGGAAATTTGTGCCAGTAATTGTGCCAGAATTCATTGCTAATCAACGTATCTGTGTTTATTTCCATGAAATTGTGGTAAGCTTGAACCATTCAGTATCTATTAATGAAAATTGAATGTGTATTGTTGATTTATGCCTGTATATATATGTGTAGTTCAGTGGCAAACGTGAGGTAAAGCCTATAATGCTCCAGCCTGAACAGAGGGTGTCGGAGGGAAGTAAAACGGCATGGAATGGCCAAATAGTACACTGACACCTAGATGATTGACTAGAAAGAAATAATGCTGGAATTGCAGAGGCGTAGTAACCATTAAGGAGGTTAATGCTGGTATAAAGTACTTCAGAATGAAGCTGATAGTTGGCCTAACGCTCTGAACTCAATGTTTGTGCTGTATTGTGATCAGTGTAAAAGAGAGTATAAGTTAGTTATGAAGTAGAAGGTACATCCTTCTTGATTTCAGGGACAGTGGTCTTGATGGTACTGAGCAGCACCTGGTCAGAGCTTTGCTGAATCCAGTGTCGGACAGCATACTCCTTGGTCCTTTTAGCTATCAGTGAGGTGTCTCCAGAGCCCAGAGGAGAATTCGAGCAGAGGAGTCCTTTCCTGCCGCCATCACGCCAGATAAGCTAACTTGGCCAGCTGAGCTCAACATTATGTCCCCTCATCTTGAACTGACTTTGTAAAATTAACATTAAGAGGGGAATTTACTTGTCTTAAAATCAGGAACTGTGAACATCTCCAATACTAGTCCCTAAAGACAAACTATTGAAGTCATGATGACAAATACCAACAGAGCTTGAACAAAACAAAACCAGTATTACCTCATTTTACTACTACACAACTGACACACATAGAATATTTGTAATAATATATGTCACTACAATATTCATATTAAATACATTCTGTACATAACTTGTAATTTAAATTGATTGTGATTCCTGGTTCCCTTGTAGTTGAATCAGGACACATATTCATTCATGCCAGTAATGAATACATATTGTTATTTGAAAAGTTACGAGTGACTTCTTTAAGATATTCTCATAGAGTGTTATATGTATGTGAGTGTCACAGTGTTGTTAAGAGTAGTGGATTAAATTAAATTGTTTATCTGTCTGTTGTTGTGACTTACACTTCATCATACACATACCCTAGACACATAACGTAGTCATCACACTATTCCAGAATAATTCTGACTGAGATATATATAGATATGTGGTAGCAAGTAAGGTGATATATAATACACTACTCTTATTAGATATATATATACCTTCACAGCTGATCTCAGTCAGTACACTAAGTCCCCTATAAATATTTATAACATCCCACTTCACCACACACACATCTTTGAACCTCAGCTGTGGTCGCCCAACTGTTCTCTTGCCATCTGCTAATTGTCCGTAGAAGATATCTTTTGGGATGCGACCATCTTCCATGCGGCGAACATGGCCAAGCCAGCGAAATCTGCGTTGTCTAAGAAGCGTATACATACTTTGAAGGCCAGCACGTGACAACACCTCGACATTTGTCACTTTATCTTTCCACGAGATGCCGAGGATGCGGCGTAGACACCGCAAATGGAAGGTATTGAGCCTTCTTTCTTGCTTAGCATAGGTCGTCCAGGTCTCGCTGCCATATAGGAGTGTGCTGGTGACGCTGGCATTATATACCGCAGCTTTGGTCTTCATTGTGAGTTTAGAGTTTCCCCAAACACGCGATGTGAGGCGGGCAAAGGTAGCTGCAGCTTTGCCAATGCGGCTGTCGATTTCTGTATGCAGTGAGAGTTTGTCATTGATGGTAGACCCTAGGTATGTGAAGTGGTGCACCACTGCCAATTCATAGTTATCGATAGTGATAACTGGTGCAGCACCCACATCGGGATAATCAATTATATTTATTAAAGGGATATAATTCCAATTGTGTTCTCGTTCTATATCCCTTTGATTGTTATTTAAAAGGATACATTGTATATGGCACTCATTGTGTTTCAGCTCTTACATGTAATGTATGTTCACAACATGTGACTTAAAATGGTTTTGTTATCAGGCACGGCTGATATTCTTCGCATACTATAATATAGAAATGTTGTATTTACAATCTAATTACGTGTAGAATATTTATGAATAGTGGTGTGAACACACACAAACACATCAGCAGGACTTAGTCTGGCAATGGATAGGACACACATTTCGGAAACCTGTTCATAGCATTACAAGGTAGTCCTTGTTCTGGAACACCTAAAGCAAGAAGGTCAGTGGTATACCAAAAACACATGGAGAAGATAACTGGGGACAAAGAGCGAAAGTGACAAAACGGGGCGTCCCCTATCGATCTTTGTTTCTCTCCGACAGTTTCGGTACATTTGTGGTACTGATTTTTATTATGTGCTTTCAACTGTCGCACTTTTACTTTCTTTCTTTCCTTTTTTCTTCGTTATTTTTCTGCTAAGTAGCAGATATTTGAGTATTGTCGAATTGCTTGACACTCCCAGTAGGTCTTTTTTTTTTTTAAAGTGAACTTTATTTTAATTTCTTTGCAATTTTACAAATCCGTGTACATGTTACAGCAAGTAAGAAAGAAATTACGTTGCAGTATAAGGACTTTCCATTGATTTTACAGGACATGTGTATTTTACAGCAAGTAAACATGAGAGAACATTAACTGAAAATTACATGGCACTATAAGAAATTCCTTTTTTTCCCCGCAGGTACTTTCGTACACATGCATAATGGATTTTATAAGGGCTTTAGTACGTATGGACAGGGAGAGACAAAGCTGGAAGGAGAAAGTGGCAGGGTGTGTATTATTGGTCTAGTTAAAGAAACACGTTTTAGCATGACGTGCAATGGAGAAGTGCAATAAATAGAGGTTGTACGCACACACAAGTGGATTGTATGGCTGTGTTCCGAGGAATTATAATATATTTAAATATGGCCAGTCACACACAAGCTCCCTGGCCCGCACCACAGGTACTCAGTAACAAGGCCTAACTTCTTGGCACAATTCATACATTTAATGACACAGTACTCCACATTGAGTATGGTACGACATCGTAGCTTTTACTAGCACATGTCTCTACTGTCCTTGATTCTGATAATCTCAGTTTTAATGTAACAGTCAACTTACGTGCCCAAGAATTCCATACACACTGCTAAGACTAATCTGACATTATACCGTTAATGAATGCATAAGGCAGTGATGGTAATCGATCTTGCAGGTGCAATATGAAGATGCCCAAAGGCAATTAACACAATCTAAAATCAGGTCCTACTGGACACATTCCATGCATACTGGTCAAACGACACAAGCAGACTCCGGTTAGAGACGCTAGCTTGTCCCAAATCAAAACTCACGTCTGCTATCAATTCAGAGCAGGAGTCAAGACGTCACTTCCTGCAACCACGGGATACCGTGTGTAAACAATATATATCAGGAAGTGATCGAATACAAAACATGATATGATATTTACTCATATCAGCTGCATTTTGGATTCTGTCTTTTTTTTTTTATTTATTGAAGAAATATATCCCGTTCAGCCTCTTATGGGTTATAATTGGGATATATATATATATATTGTTCTCAATTCCAAATAATATGAACAACTGCTGATATGAGAAAGTGACATCACATTTATCAAATCATTGTAAATAAGGAAAATCACAATTATCAATTATGCTTGTATGTTAAAAAACAAACAAAACAAAACAAACAACAACAAGAAGAAACTCTAAACAACAATAATATTAAAGTGGAGGGGTGTAATGGCCTGGTGGTTCATTATATAACTGACTTTAACAGATATTTAATTGACTTTCGTGTATTAAAATTCATATGTATTGTAAGAACAGCATCAGACCTCACCTTCCCAACCACTATATATTAACCTTTGTTCGTGTTAAATATTGTTTGACTATATTTTGAAGCTCCCTAGGTCTGTCTATTCTTAACACCTCTTCTATATTTGTAGGTAAGTTTGATGCTTGCAAATAATCTAATATTGGTATTCTCATTTATTCATACCTCTTACATTTTAACAAGAAATGTTCTATATTATTGTCTTGAAGACATCCTGCACAGTAAGGTTCTTCTATTCTGACATAGCCTTTTCCCAGCTGTAGTCTGAGAAGTTTCTTATTACTGGGAATTTTCAATTCCCTAGATATCTGACATTTTCTGGTTGGAGCCTTGAAAATCTTATATGCATGTCTTCCTTTCAGATTTTTATCTCATTCTGCTTTCCATTCATCTGTTATTAAATCTTTAATTAAGCTCTTAATCTCTGATTTACTCGTCCCTACATTTATTAGATTTTTATCAGATCTACCTTTCTGGGCTGCTTTATCTGCCTTTTCATTTCCTTCTATGCCAACATGTGAAGGTATCCAAGCAATTAAGACTGAACATCCTCCGGAATTTAAGTATGTAGTAGCCAGAAATATCTCCTCTGCTATAGCAGGTCTGCTACATTCTCGTAAGTTTCTAAGTGTTTTAATTGTTGAAAGAGAGTCAGTTAAAACTGTTAATTTTTTGGGAGGGTTATTAGAGAATATTTCTAGTGCTTTTAGTATTGCCACCATCACTGCAGTGAAAATGGATGTATTTTCCGTGATGCTATATTCTTTTGCCATATTCCACATTGGAATATATATTCCTATCCCCAATTTGCCATCCTCTCCCTTGGATCCATCTGTGTACACAGTAATGCTGTCTTTTGATATTTGTTGTATATATTTATTGGCTGTGTTTTTAATATTTTCTATATTATTTGTTTTCTTAAGTATTTCTGCTAGGTGGTAGTCTGTGTCTGGTTTCTTGATCTCCCAGGGTGGAATCACTGGCTTGTATTCACAACTGTTATTAATTGATGTAATTAATGTACCCAGATGGACAATTTCCTCCATACACTTCCATCCTGTAGGGTATCTAGTGGTATTCATTGAATTGGCCGGAGTTGTTAGTTGGCACCTAGTAAAAGCTATATGTGCTAAGTGAGACTTATCTAACATAACTCTGTTCATGTAATTTAGTCTTAACTCCTTTCTTCGTAATTCTAAGGGTAGAATTCCTAAAGCCACCTCTATAGCTCCCATTGATGTTGATCTGATTGCTCCTGCTATTGTATATAAAGCCTGGTGCTGAATTCTGTCTAGTTTAATCTTGTTACTGTTTTCAGCGGAGTCATATACTATACTTCCATAATCTATTTTTCCTCTAATAAAAGATTTATACAAAGTTAGAATTGTCTTAGTGAGCATTACCTTTCAAATATCTTAATAAGTTAGTCAATCCTCTGCAAGACTCCACTAGTTTATCTATGTCTTTATTCCAGTTCAGCTGTTGGTCCAATATCATTCCTAGATATCGAGTGGTTTGCACCATATTAATGTTTTGCCCTTGGATATTTATGTCTATAACTTTTTTTTTAACAACCCTACCTTTACTGAAGATCATTCCCAATGTTTTATTTGTATTCAGCTGAAAACCCCGTTCAGTCATCCATTTACTTACTTTATGGGGCAACGTCTTTTACAGACAGGGGGTATGATGTGCTGGTGTTGTGGGTAGTGGGTTTCCCCCCTTGCTTCACCCTAGGCCTAGTGAATTCTTGTTCATGAAAGGAGCGACCATTGCGGTGTTAGGCTCTTGGCCTAGCAAAACCTCTCATACCCCAAGATCGTTGTGCGTGGTGAAGAGCCACACCCTCCTCGAGGTAGTCCTGGTAACTGAGGGTGCGAATCCTCAGGCTAAACACAACGGATCTAGAGGAGCAAACCTCGATAATAAAACCGGTGCACTACACCGTACACGCCCTCTGTGGGTGGGAAGGAGCCAGATGGATACTGAACAAGTCTTGGGAGTGGGAACGAGTGTGGACTGCTCCCTGAAGATCGGAACCCATCGTACAGGCACAGAGACTCAGGACGTGACGATCCTATTGCCTTCAACTCTTGGTCACATGCCTAGAGCCTCGGAGTACTCGGCGTAACCAGCAGGCAATTTGGTGGCGGGGAAAGAGCACTGTTAGCCCTACCTTGGCTACGTATCACAAGGAGATGCAGAAACACCCCCTTTATCTCCCCCAGAGCTGGCACAGTACACTTCTAGCTTCTACCCGGGGCGGTAGAAAATCCACAGGCACCCCAGCATCACAATGCCATGAAGATGACAAAGTTGGAATTTACTAACTAACTCAGAGCAAGTCCTCCAAACCTGGCAGAGCAAGTCCTCCATCAGATGCGGGGGCCGATGCTCAAAAAAGCAGAGGGCCCACTGGCGCGATGTCTTGGACACATGGACGTCCCCGATCCCCCTGAAAATCGAGACGTTGCTGGCTGTGTGTGGGAGCCCACCCCGGACAATGGAGGGTTGGCAGGTGGTGAGTATCTGGAAGTGGCTCTGTGCAGGACGTGAGGATTCCTTGGGAGAGCCCAGAACCAGAGCACAGCATTGTGCAAGCTCTGCATAGTTGGAGAGCCCCCCTGGATGACGGGGAATGCACAGTGTGCTACCCCACCTATCCCCAACTGCTAACTTAGAACCAGAAGTGGGGTCCTCTGTATGCGTGCCAGACCAGGATAAAATACCTGGGAAAGATACTGGAGGTCAGAACTCCCTAACTCAAAGTTGCAGGATGGCAGAAAAGCCACGGGAAAGACAGGGCTATTTTGAAGATAACGCAACCATATTTTTACCATACGAGCTCGGACGCCGCCTCGGTAAACAAGGTCCGCGCAGAGCAGTGACACCCCCAGGCTGCTTGCGAATAGTCTACTACTGGGAACTTAAACAGATTAGGGATGAGCCCACTCTCCCGTTGAACAGGTGCTAAAGTCGTAGATACTGGGCCAGAAGGCGCACCGGAAACCACAGTATCACGCAACTCGCTTTTTTTCTATGGAGAGTACACCGTCACTTACTTTATTTATTTGCTTCTGTAGATCCTTATATAATTTTAGCAGATGTTTCCCAGTCCTCCATATAGCAACATCATCTGCAAACTATGACAATTTATTTGTTATATCATTAAATTCTTCACCTAAATCATTTATCATTATTGTAAAAATTGAAGGAGACATTACTGATCCTTGGGGTATTCCAGTTTGTTGTTCATACAGTTCTGATCTATCATTATTTACCTGAACAGTGAAATATCTATCTTGCAGAAAATTCTCTAAATAATTATATATATTTTACCGGTTACTCCTATCTTCTTCACTTTAAGGGGCTGGACTACAGTGAAAACTAGCTTTTGTTATAATAACATTTTCAAACTTTTTATGTGCCAAATTTTAGACTGATCTATTAGATAGTTTGTAAAAAATAACATTTGTTGTTAATAAAATGTTAGTTTTGAGAAAAATGCATTTTAGTCACCGAATGACTTGTCTTGTCCAATATACTCCATTCTGGGAGGCTGAATGTGTTTAAAATTGTCCAGCACTATATGCTGCACCTCCTTCAGCTTCCTGCAGCTCCTCCTCTCGCCTTTGTCTTCCCTAATTTTTCTTCTGTCCTTCTACCATGGTAACCAAAAAAACATCCGCTATATTGGGTTTTTCACCAATTTTCAAGAGCAAAGATCTTGTTTCCCATTGACCAAACTTTATCAAATTGCACCCACATGTTGTGACTGACAATTAAAACAATTTTACTCATGATTATTTTGATAAGTTTAAAATTCTATTTTTAATGATTTAAAAAAAAAACTATATTTGTATGAAAAAATATTTTTTAAAATATTTTTTAAAAATTTATAAAAGAAAATTACCAAAATATCAAAAATGCAGATGTGTTACTTTAAAGATGTAAATGTGTACTACTCATGATTATTTTGATAAGTTTAAAATTCTATTTTTAATGATTTAAAAAAAAAAAATATTTGTGTGAAAAAATATTTTTAAAAATATTTTTTTAAAAATTTATAACAGAAAATTACCAAAATATCAAAAATGCAGATGTGTTACTTTAAAGATATAGATGTGTACTACATGCATGCCAAATTTGAGACTCCTCTGTTAGATAGTTTTAGAGAGAAATCGTGCATTTTCGGCACAAATTTGAAAATCATAGCATGGGGGTAGTGCCGACAATATGCTTTTTGATACATCAAATGCATTTTTTATGTTATAAAACCTTGCTCAATCGATTCCTCGATGATTATTTAATAAAATAAGCTCAAAAGTAAAAAATCGATATTTTGTACGTAAAATCCAGTTTTCATTGTAGTGGAGCCCCTTAAAGAGAGCACCCTCTCTCTAGCATTCATCATAAGCCCTAGCTATATCTAAAAATACTACCACAGTTTTTTTTCTTTCTTTTGAAATCCTGATTTTACTTCATGTTCCAATTTAATTATCTGATATATAGTGCATCTGTTCTTCCTAAATCCTGACTGAGTTTGATTATATAGATTATTCTTTTCCAAATAAAATTTTAATCTTTTATTTACTATGGTTTCTAATATTTTACCTAGATGGGAAGTTAAAGAAATTGGTCTGTATGAACTGGCATCATGGGCATCTTTTTCTGGTTTTAGTATTGGAATAATTACTGCTGTTTTCCATGTTTTCGGAATTTTTCCTGTATTCCAAATGTTTTTAAAAAGGGATGTTATAATTTCTATGGTACTTTTTGGTATGCGTTTCAAGATTTCGTAGCTCAAGATGTCATGCCCTGCTGATGTATTTGTTTCGTCCTTTATTCTATTTTAAACTTCTTCCATTGTAATATCTGCATTTAAATATGATAAATTATCAGTATTATAAGGTATTTCTTTACTGAGTTTTTTAAGAAGTGTTGCTCTTCTGTTGACTTCAGCCTGTCCTAGACTTTTCTTACAACTAACTCTATGGTAGTATCTGGCCAGCACCTCTGCTTTCTGCCAGTCAGGCTCTGCCCTTTCAGGTCTTTTTATATTAGGTATTATCATATGTTTAGTTCTGCCTTTAATGGCTTTTAACTTATTCCACACATCTGTTGTAGAGTTAGTTGTAGGGTTCAGTGTTTGGCAGAAATTTCTCCAATGATTTTCTTTTGCCTTAAGTATTATTCTTATGTTGTTATAAATATCTAAATTATCTTCAGATCTATGCTTTCTATATTCTTGTAGAGCTTGTTTTCTTTGTTTTTGAATTTCTGTACATCTAACTGTCCACCATGGTACTGGGTTTTTGTGCCAATGTTCATTCTTTTTTGTTTCCTTAATGCGGTTTGGAATTATGTGTCCTGGCATATTTGCATTTGGTATATGTTTAACAGCTATTAGTAATATTTCTTTTGTGAGATTATCTGCAAATACATCTATGTTTTCATTTTCTATATTATTCATTTTTATCTCTTCCATTTCTACCTGAAAAGCTACCCAATTAGCTTTATTATAGTAAAATTTCGGTTTTTCTACCAGTTTGTTAGGTTTGTAATTATCTTTTAGTGTTATTTCAATGGGTAAATGATCTGAATTTGTATCCCCAATAACTTCCCATTTTGCATTAGCAAGATTTGGTGTTACAATGCTTATATCAATAGCTGTGTCTTGCTGATTTGCACAAGGGTTAATTCTTGTTACTGATCCATCATTCAGTATTATTAGTTCATTGTTTTCAATGAAGTCCAACAGTAGTTTTCCTGATTTGTCTATTACATTGCCTCCCCAAGCTGTATGATGAGCATTGAAGTCTCCCACTATGATAGTTCTGTTGTTTATTCTTTTATTCACTTCTGAGATATCTCTTTCATTTATGTTTCCACTTGAACAGTAAAGGTTAACTGTTGTTATTTCTTCTAACTCAGTAGTTACTGTTATAGATATTCCTTCAAAATTTTCTGTTCTAAATGATTCCCAGTCAGTTATTATATATGTTTTATTAACTAGAAATGCCACACCGCCTCCTTTTTGAGTTTCTGTCCTATCATTTCGAAAGACTTTATATTCAGGGATGGTAAAACGTTGACTCGGATTAAGATTAGTCTCTTGAATGGCAAATATTACTTTAGATTGTTTAAACATGCCTATTAATGCTGGTATATTTTTTTTGGCACTTCTGCAATTCCACTGCATTATTCTAATGTTCTGTATTTCCATTATTTAATTTTTTAAGTTTATTAAAAATAGTGTTGTACTCTTTTACTCTGAGAAGTGTATAATATATTTATTTATTTGTTAACAACAAAGTCTCCTAGATTTTCAGTTTCTCTGTTTAAGTGAGTTTGTAGTTCACTTTGAAGATTCAGCATAAAGGCTTTCACAATGTTTGATACAGAATGAATAAGTTTTTGACAATCAATCATCTTTTTATTCCACATTTCTTCTTGTTGGTTTTTATCTGTTTGTTTTTGCTCACTCCTCATAAGTTGTCTTTCAGACTCAATCCTTTTCAGTAATTCTTCATTCTCTTCTTTGAGTTCTGCTAACTTAGCCACATCTTTAGCTATTTCATGCTGTATTTTTCTCATAGTTTTCAAGATTTCTTCTGCCTTTCTCACTGTATCTTCTGTTATCTGTGATTTGGTTATTTCACTTTATTCTGGTAGATTGCTATCTTTTGTCAGTATTTTTTTTAACTTTATTTTTCTTTTGGGTTATTTCAGCATTTCTGGTTCTGACTGTGATTTCTCTTGGTGATGGAGTTGTAGATGTAGCGACTGATGATTGATGTTGTTGTAGTACTACTTTAAATGGTGTGTTAGTACTGACTGATTTTATTAGAGCTAGTTTTGTTTGTTGGTAATGTGGACATCCTAGGAAATGTGCACTGTGGGTTTTTTTAGACAATTTGCACATTTTCTGTTTATATTTCTTGTTCTGTAATGTTTATCATCTTCTACTAATTTGCAGTGATCATAGGTGTGGTCCCCTGCACAATATCGGCATTTAGGCTTACTTCTACATGTTCTTTTGGTGTGGCCAAATTTCTGGCAGTTTGAGCATTGAATGACTGGTGGTATGTAAGCTTCTGTTTTGATTTTAGTACTGCCACTGAAGACATGTGATGTGATTTCTCGTCCTTCTTATGTAACTATTATTACAGTTGAAGTTCCTAATTTCTGTGATATCCTTTCCAGTTTAAGAATCCTATATTTTGGATTTTCTGTTTGTAGTCTAGTTCTTATTTCTTCCTCTGGAACTGTCACATGTATTCCTTTAATTACACATTTCCTGGTTTCTTTGACTAATTCTAGCCTAGCTTTAATGCTGTGTGCCAATTCTACTTGAACAGGACTTACTTCAATTTTTTTTATTAAAGCTTTTGACTTTTCAGTCATGTTCATTGTGAGTATTATGCCATAATTTGTTCTTTTTATGTGTGCTATTGACCCTATATCTATAACTGTTTCTAGTACATTGATGATCTTACTGTCTGGTAATGCTCTAATACTTCCACTTTGCCACTGATTTGAAAAATCCTTAACCTTGGGAGGTTTTGTTCAACTTTATGAGTAGGCCTATTGATTTGTTGTTCTTTCATATGGTTCTCAACACTCTTATTCTTTGAATCCATGTTCAGATTATTGGTGTTCTCTATAATTTTACTCTGACATCTTCCTTTTTTCTTAATTGTTTCCTTTGAAGTTTGTATCTTGTGTCCTTCCTTTTCTCTATTTGTATTCCTGATTTCCCCTTGATCATCATTCTGTGAGTCAGCTAGTACTATTTCAGCCCATGATTTTCTGGATATACTACTTGTTTTAAATCTTGTAAGAGCTGGCATGTCTTTTAGAATAATTTTCCTTATTTAACTTTAAATATAAAGTATAATATTTAGTAGTTTTGTAAGTAACGAAAATTTCAAATTAAAAAATGGCGCCTTTGACTTTCAAAACATGGAAAGTCGCGGATGCAAAACTAATTATAAAATTAAAACGAAGTAAATGGTAATTTCCTACTATTACTCATGGATTTTTGCTCCGCAGTGAATGTGTGTAGCTATGTGTTCTTTCGTAGCAGTTAGGATTAGGGTTTGGATTAGGATTAGGGTTTGTGTTAACCCTAATCCTAACCCTAAGTGCTACGAAATAACACTTAACTACACATATTCGCTGCGGAGCAAAAAGGTACGAGAAATGGGAAATTACCTGATTAAATACCCATTCTGGGCCTCAAAGTGAGGTCTATTGACTTTATTTAGTAAAGGGTGTGAATTGTGTGTGCTCCCGGCCCTGGCTAAGACACTTTGATCTTAGCCAAAAGGCTGAGATAAAAGACCCTTAGATCTGGGGTTTTTTTAGCCAAAAGGTATGCACGATAGAATTTGAATCACAAGAAAAACAACACTGGAACCGCCATCTTAGATCACCTGTCTAGTTTTGAATTATTACAACGCACATATAATAACGCTTTTATCCAATACATTTTATTGCTCATATCACCAAAACTTTGAAATCATTTTAAATAAAAGCCTTTTTATACGTACTGTACATGATTTGTTTAAAATACCACATCATTCGCTACCCAAAATATTTTAATCTGAAAGTTTATGGTAAACTATACCACTAGAGTAGTAAATTAAAGAATATCCTCCCCTTGTAATGTTTGTCTTCGTATTTGTCGAGGAAGTTGAGGAGAACACAATCCTATCTAGCCTTCACTTTCTTGCCTTTCCCTGACGAAGGCCTTGTGGCCGTAACGTAGACTATTTTCTTTGTCTTTTGTCCTCGTAAGACGAATCACCTTTTTTCGATTTTTTTTCACACCCATCCATTCTTCGTATTTGTAAATGTTTCGGTCTATCACTGCAAGGGGAGGTCGCTCTGTAATTTTACTAGTCCAAAGGTGAAGATTAATACACACGGCAACAGCGTGCTTGCTAATGGTAGGCATGAACATCAGCTTATTAGACGCATTGTGATCTTTTTAGATCGATTCGGGGGAAAGGGTGCATATTGCGGTAAGAACGCTAATTCCTAACACATTTTTTAGCCATTGAAGGGAGATTACAGTTAAAAAATCAGTCAGGACGACGCTCATATCTTTCCACAACTAAATGAGCTGAAGGCCTATTTATGCCTTCTTTTTCCATTTCATTGCATTCTCTAGTTCTTTTCCCATGCATTTTTACGGTCTTCCTCAACCTTCCTTACCCTGGGAATTCCAGAAAAAAGGTCTGCCTTGTTGTCGTAAATATATATATATATATATATATATATATATATATATATATATATATATATATATATATATATATATATATATATATATATATATATATTACCAGCGAGCTTTCCAGCCCTTTTGGCCCAATGACACGTCATTGCGAGGCTGGGGAGCCAGTGGACTTTCCTTCCAACCCGGTCAGGAGCTTCGCTCCTTCCCATCCACCGGGGGTTTATCTGCAGGAGCCGTTCAGGTTATTCCTTAAGAAAGCCCGCGCTAAACATGCTGAAAGATACACTAAAGCTGCAAAAGAGAGGGAACTCCAACCAGGGGAAAAAGTTTTGTTGCTACTTCCAACCGGAGAGCAATAAACTTCGCATCGGATGGCAAGGGCCGTTTACCATCCTTAAAAAGATCTCACGTACCAATTACAAGATCTCCATTAAAGGAAAGGAGAAGGTCTTTCACATAAATCTGCCTAAGAAATATTTGGAAAGACCGGTGCCGTCCTCCAAGCATCTCCTGGCTGTCGCCATAGCAACGAAAGACGAGGAAGATGATGATGATTGCATGGAGTACCCATTGCAACCCACAGAATCCTTTAAAGATGTCAAGTTCGGCGACAATCTCTCACCAGAACAACAAACAGAAACCAGGGCGCTACTAAAACAGTACAGTGCAGTCTTAACGGATGTACCTGGTCGAACCAGTCTCATCGAATTTGATATGAAATTAACAAACGAGACCCCTGTTCGAACCAGAGTTTACCCCATTCCGTACGCAAAAGCTGATGCACTTCGCGGAGAAATAGACAAGCTGCGTCAGGCAGGAATTATCAGTGAGTCGACATCTCCTTACAGTTCGAGTGTAGTGCTGTTGCAGAAGCCCAATAAGGAAGTTTGGCTGTGTATAGATTACCGGCTGCTAAACGCTGTAACGGAATTCCAGCCCGAACCGCTCCAGACTGTTTCTGAGTTGTTCACCAAGCTTAGCAAAGCAAGAATTTTCTCCAAGAT
This sequence comes from Oreohelix idahoensis, assembly GCA_024509875.1. Classification (NCBI taxonomy): domain Eukaryota; kingdom Metazoa; phylum Mollusca; class Gastropoda; order Stylommatophora; family Oreohelicidae; genus Oreohelix; species Oreohelix idahoensis. Next base: position 162,590 of record JAMPIV010022209.1, read on the forward strand.
TGACCTCAGTAAAGGTTATTATCAAATACCAGTCAAGGAGGAAGTTAAACCTTTGTTAGCTTTCAGCACTAGTGAAGGACATTACACATTTAATGTGATGCCGTTCGGATTGCATAACGCACCAGGAGTGTTCACCAGGAGGATGAGGAAGCTTCTAGAACCTTTGCAAAGTCCCTATATCCATAATTTCATGGATGACATATTAATTGCATAGGAAACCTACGACGAACATATTGCTACGGTTGCTATGCTCCTCGGGAGACTACAGGAAACTGGTCTCACAGCCAGACCTAGCAAATGACTCATCGGGTTTGAAAAGCTAGACTTCCTGGGGTATACTTCTTCTTCCTTCTTCCTCGTTCGTCCTGAAAATGACGTTGGTTGCGTTGTGTCTGTTTACAGCGGAGCTGAGATATCTGCGCCTTTCGGCCGGCACATCCGACTTCAGCACGGCATTTTTTGGGACCGGGTTTGCCTTCCCTCTTCGATCCCTCACGGCTGCATGTGTCCTATTAAGAAGAACGTGGAGAAAATAATGGCAGCAAAAAGGCCCCGAACGAAGAAAGACGTACGTTCCTTCCTATCACTATGTGCATATTATCAGAAATACATCCAGAATTTCAACGGACTGACAGCACCTCTGACTGACCTCACAAAGAAAGGTTGTCCTGATAAGGTTATCTGGGATCAAAAGTGCGAACACGCGTACAGCACTTTAAAAGGACAGTTGTCTGCATACTCCATTCTGAGGTTACCTGACCTTAAGAAACTTTTCGTAATCGAGTCGACGCGTCAGGTCAGGGCCTCGGGTCAACATTGCTTCAAGCCGAGGACACCGATCCGAATATGCTATTCCCAGTTGCGTATGGCAGTCGGAAATTAAACAAGGCTGAACGCAACTACAGTGTTGTCGAAAAAGAATGTCTCGCTCTGATGAACGGCAACAGACGCCATCATGAGTTTCTCTATGGGACATCTTTCACGGTGCAAACAGACCACGCTCCATTAGCTTTTCTTGGTGCCAATAAAGAATTTAATGCAAGGATCATCCGTTGGGCCCTGCTTTTAAGCGTATATTCCTTCAAAGTGGAATATATTCCAGGAAAACAGAATGTAGAAGCTGACTTCTTGAGTAGAAACTGGACTACGGAGGAAGAGGACGAAATCGAAAATACCAATCACCCAAAAGCTACCGATCAGGGCAGCTTCATTGTCATAAATGAAACATGAAAACGAGTTTCCATATCTCAAAAGTGGAAACGAGTGTGACGGACAACTCAGCTGTCCCTGAATAGTTAGATGATGGTAAGAACCCTCTCATATCATCAGTACCCCTGAATTGTTAGAGGCTGATACGTCCCTTGTATAACATCAGTATTGTTGGAACTTTTCGTCAACGGGAAATTCTCACCACCTGGGCTCATTAGCAATGCACAACAGAAACGTGGGCTCATTAGCTATGCAGCCTTTCCACGTAGATTGTCAACACGTTTGCTACTTAATAATTCAGTGAATCGCTTTGATTTAAGGAGAGGTTAAATCACGCCCACGGATATCTCTAGAGCAATTATATGCAGTTGTTTTATTACTTTTGTCAGTACGCCTGCCCAGGGGGGCGTTGCCAAAGTCAACGAGAGAAGTGGCTATGATCAAAGAAGTGATGGTCCACAGAAGAAGACGAAACAGCGTCTCAGCGGCATTTCGCATCTCCGTGTTAACCAGAGGAGAGCGCTGAAGCGCTCGAAGACTAAGACGAACGGGAGAAACGAGCCGGTCAGGAAGTGAGTAATCGGACGAGGAACGGACGGCTAGAATCTCGATTTTTCCTGAGTTCAAGATAGGTGTTAGATTCTAACATGTCCCAATAATCTTACATTCCATTTACTGTATATAGATACCCTGAAGAAATGCATTTTATCATTCGTTTGCCAGAGATTTTAAAATACAAGAATTCAAGACTAATCGACAAATAAGAGAAGACTCTAGGCAGAAATATGTCTCCGACTATATAAGGAAAAGACGATGGTCATATATCGGTCATGTCCTACGAATGCAAAACAACAGAATACCACTACAGGCGCTCACTTGGGTTCCTGAGGGTAAGCGGAAAAAAGGAAGACCAAAAGAAACACTCAGAAGAACAATAATAAGAGAAGGAAGAACGTTGGGCCTAAATAATGTGCAAGAGCTAAGAGGAGTGGCGTCACAACGAACAACCTGGAAAGCACTGGTTTCTGCCTTATGCGCCGTGTTTGGCGCTTAAAGAATTTATTATTATTATAGTTGAATCCTGCTAGATTTCATCTGAATTGTCGGCTATATTGGAGTGCTATTCTGTTCTGTGCAGACGGTATAATATATTTGTTAAAGTGATCAGTGGTCTAGTGCTTTCATTTTAGTTCACTGGAGTGTGTGTTAATGTAAACTTATTAAATAAACCCATTTCAAAGTTCCAGTTGTAAACTAAATGATATAGCTATAAGTTAATTCCCAATACAACTAGATGCTTAAATTAATTTTGGAAGCCGTTAAGGGATATTTACCTATTTAATACAGTTTAGTTCTGTATATATAGATGTGTGTTTTTAACTATTAGACTCGCGGGGAGTTTTTTCTTGAATTTATATAATTAAAGACGCGAGTGCTTAAAATAGTTTTAACTGTAAATTTATCACGCGCCAGTATATAATTAATATTGGAAATTATGTTGTCATGTTTTTCTATCTTTTCCTATAGAATGATTGTACGACCTTTGCGTTCCCAGCAAAGAATAAATTATATAGAGAGTCCAGACTCGGTTCTACCTTCAGTCATTACATACAAATTTTAAACTAACTCTTGTGGCGATCCTCTGTTGGGATTCAGCTAACTGAACTTTTCCAGAAACAAAGCACCCCCAAGAAAGTTTAAAATAAACATTGTCTGTTAAAGATAAAACTAGATCAGAACATTGCCAGAAACGTTACATATAATTTTACTGTTCTACTGTGGAAATAAGAAATAACATTTAATAACACTGACAGTTTTTTCGTCATCACGCTAGAGAATATTGTCCACCACCAGCGGGGAATAATACATGAGACCTCACTATTCACACCCCCGTAACTGTGACTGTGTCATTCTATAGAAACCTTTTGATATAAAACCAACAGAACACTGAGGCATCATCTTCTAGCGATTCTCGGGAAAATATGTGCAACACAAAACCCGCTAATCTGGAGCTAGAAACGAAGGAAAGACATTTGTTTATTATGTAAATGTTTAAGCTGCTGTTGTGTATTTCTATGGAGTGCCAGATTTCACGATCGGTAAGTGTGTGTGAGAGACTGAGTGTTGGCCATCACGAGCGTGCATGAATGAATAGGATTTATTTTGCAAACCTTGTTAATTCGCTTTACCTAATAAATACCTTTTAGTGTATGTCTTGCATTGTCGTTTAAGCGGGAAACTCTGTTATTTCCCCCTCCCTTATATCTGCTTAGAAAAGGGAAACACGTTTTGAGAACGATCGGATTTTTTTCTACCACCATACCTAGTATTGTAACACCTCTCTCTCTTTGACGTAAATTTAATTTACGGGTTGGGTTACATTAATTTTTTTTCTTTGTCGATTTCAAGCGGGAAGGGCATAGTTAATACCATTCTTCATTCCCCCCCCCCCCCTTTCATCTTGTAATTCGTATTTTGCTGTAGCTATTTGATTATTCCTGTATTTTGATAAATGTTGTGATCTGATTTTGATGATAAAAAACACGTAATACTTCTAGTATTGTGTTGGAAGGCCCAAGCCCAAACTTACCCCGTACTTGCTATATTCGTAGTTTGTATTGACGTGCGTTCGTGTGTTTGAAGCACCAAATTGGTGTGAGCGCATGTGTGTTTGGAAGCTGGCAAATAAATGTTTGTCCAGGAGAGTTTAAGGAGTAGAGTGAGAGAAAACGATTGTCGTATAGAGTCTGTCCTTACTCTCTCCAGCACTCTGTGAATCAACTATTTACTTTCTAACCCTTTCTTTTCACTGCGCATTCACCATCATTCTTCCCTCTAAACGGGACCACTATTTTCTAAGAACTCTCTCAAATAAACTTACGACATACTTTAAGGTAATTGTACAGGTTCTTAGGCAAGGACTTGTCACCCACTGAGTTGGGATAAAGTGTGTTTCTCCAGAATTATATTTACATAAGTTATCTATCTCATATAATTGGGTATAATGTCGAGCTTGGATTACTTCATTGAGCAAGGGAAAACCCTTGGGATGACTGCTGAGAAATTGGAAGCATTTGCACTTGCCGAATATGCCAAGGCGCAGAAGTCGGAAGAAAAGAAACAGAAATTAGAAGTTGAGAAACAGAAAATGGAGGCTGAAGATAGAAGATTGCAAATGCAGGCAGAAGAGAGAAAACTTCAGTTGGAAAGTAAAAAAACAGAAATTAGAGACTGAAGATAAAAGAATTCAACAGCAAATGGAAATGGAGAAACAGAAAATGGAGGCTGAAGATAAAAAAATGCTAATGCAGATGCAAATGCAAATGGAAGAAAAAAAAGCTGCAGATGCAGATGCAAGTTGAAGAGAAGAAGCTGCAGATGCAAGCTGAAGAAAACCAAAGACTACACGAGGAAAGGATCTTATCTATGGAATTGGAGAAAATGAAGGTAGTGAATGTGATTAATACACAGAGTGTGACAGACACTCAAACTACTTCTCATAAAACAAATAATAATTCCCAAAAACTCAGATTGCCTCCATTTAAACCTACCTCCGACGATATTTTTTTTTACCTGAATAGATTTGAATTTACATGTGAATCTCAGAAGATAAACAAGTCGGAATATTGTGCACGACTTGTGGAACTACTTACGGGTGCTGCAATGAATGTTGTGATGAGATTGGAGGGGCTTGACAAAAATAACTACGATACTGCCAGGGTTGAATTATTGAAGAAATACCAACTTGACGAAGACGGTTATCGTCTGCGCTTTAAGACTCTGTTACCGGAGACTGGAGTAGATTTTTCAGACTTTATAGCAGATATTCGCTTTACTTTTTCACGTTGGGTGGAACATTCTAAAACTGAACATACATACGAAGCCATTATGGACTTATTGCTTCGTGACAAATTCCTGTCGTCTGTAAACGCTTCTTTTCTTTCTTTTTTTACATAAGCGAAAACCTGCAAACTTAAAAGATATGGAACAATATTGTCGCCAATATGTCACTGCACACCCAAATGTGACTGTTGGCCACTCTGATGTCAAAGAAGGTTTACCAGTGGCTTCAGAAATACCATATGTTCCTAATTTGCGCAGTAGATCTCAAAGTGCTGAGCGCAATTTTGGTAGAAGAGATAATCGTGATTTTGGACGATACCAATAGGGTCCACCACGTAATTATTCTCCTTCTCCAAGAAACTGGAGACAATTTAACAATCCTCAACATTTTGGTTCCAATAATTATGGAAATTTTGGAAGGGGTAACTATAATAGAGATTATCAACCTTACAATAATTTTTCTTGGAGACAACAAAATCCATCGAATAGATATTTCGATCAAAGGGGAAATAGTAATCGCGACAATGCTAACTGGGGTTCAAATCAGAACAATAGTTTCAATAGAGCAAATAATAATGCTTCAAATAGAGATAATAGTAGTGATAGATCGCGATATGACGGTAGATCTCAAAATGATAGATCGCTAATGACGGTAGATCTCAAAATGATAGATCGCGATATGACAATAGATCTCCAAATAATAATAGATCGTATCGCCATGCTAACTCTGCTCAACAAGAGCCCCAGGTTATTAATAATCAAGGTAACAATAATAACAGTGTCTCTAACACTATTGCTTGCTCTGCTTTCGATTTTGAGAGAGCATTTCAGTGCCAGGAATGCACAACTTTTTTTCAACCTACAGCGGTGACTACCTTGAGTTGTGGTCATCCTCTACCTACTCATTCTCTACCTAGTCTACCGACTATTTCGGCATTGTCTGCACATGACGAATCAGGGTCTTTAACACTACACAAGTGGTTGGTGAATAATAATCCAGTCTCAGTTCTCTTTGATTCTGGATGCACAACTGTTGGGATTAGACAGTCTTTAGTTCATCCTTCTTGCGCTATAGGTAATATGGTGAAATGTGTGACATTCGGTGGGACAATTGAGACTTTTCCGACTGCCATAGTCCACATTGCCACACCGTTTTTCACTGGTTATATACACGCATGTATGTTCAGAGCGCCTATCGCTGACCTTACTGTCGGACAGATACATGGTATAAAGGTTTGTACGCCGGTACAAATTGCTACTTGGGAACGGCAACATAATCTTACTGCCGCCACTATGCCAAAATCTTTTCACCAGGTAGATTCTGCAAACGTCATACATTCTGCTAATTTTGTGCAATCTTGCAGTATTGATGATACAATTGATCATCATGCTAATTTTGGTGCTTCTTTTAGCCCAGTTCGACATACTTCAGTACGTCGTTACTCTAACTTTGATTCTTCTTTAAGTACCATTATAGAAGAAGATCCTTCAGTTTTGACTGACACACACACTGACTTTATAGCCACGACTGAATCTACATCCAGTCACGTTGATTGCAACTTCTTTGCTGCAATGACTAGTGTTTTCTTTGCTACATGTACGAACTTAGTTGTTAGTACATACCTATACCTTACTTTTCTTATTGAGCCGGTTAGCTCAGTATCTTCGTCTTTTAAGACTTTTTGTCGTACTTACTGCTTTTCTTTTAAACTTCGACGTTGGTCCAAGTTTACTACTGTATGCTTTTACATCTTTATTATATCTTTCTTGCTTTTTTCTTTGTCCAGTACACAGGCTATGACTTCAGGTCAGCCTTGGAGATGTACGCATTTGTCAACTGCATTTCCTTTGTCTTGCGCAAAATCTCAGATTATCAGCCATAATTACAACCTTGGTCATCATGACACTCTTAGTCATAATTACCATCTTTTAGACTTGCCTTTTGACGTGGGTATCATGTGTATATTCACGACTTTTCTATACATCATTGCCCACATGATTCTGCTTGACTGTCATTTTCTAGATTCCCTTTTAGATGTTGGGGTTTATTTACAAACCCACAACTCTATGGTACATTAGCACACTGCACTGAAACACTTTTATGACCCTGTTTAATTCATGATTGTAAGTTTGTTTGTACTACTTTCTCGGTTACCCTCGCTTGTGTAACGGAGGAAGGTTTGATTATCACCATACAGGGGCCGGAAGTTTACGCAGCCACAGTTGGTAGATTTACGGTAAAATTAATTGTTGTATATCATAAAGTCTTACCTTTACCAAACAGAGATTTTCATTTGAATTTTTTTTTTCACAGCGTATGCTTTTCCATGAGAGTCAGCGCTGCTATATTGATGGTTTGAACCGTTTTCCGATGATATATCGCTAGATTTGCTGTTCCAGTGGAACCAGTCAGTATGTTCACTCCTCATTGTATGATGTTACCTCCGCAAGTTTACAGGATTTTTCAAGACCGCTAGAGTTGTTTACTATATAACTTATTTGAGATAGTTGATAATATTGTACATTAGTATAGTATAGTGTACTAGAGAGTATTGTATTAGGATATGATGTAACTTTATGATAATATGTTGGTTCATCTTTATGCACCATTGCATTACTATATTGTTCGTATACTACTGGGTTTTGTAATGATTATGATATTTTTATTTAACTGATCATTATGATACTTTTCGGTATTGTACAATTGTGTTTTTAAAAAAAATGAAGATAAGAGAAAAGATATTTTTTCCGTCATTGTAATGTTTTTCTTTGCCCAGCGCTTGATGGTGCGCTAGGGGTAACTATGTATAATGATATTACTACATTGAGAAAATGTTTTTCAGAGGTTGTGATGTGTGTTTTTTTTTCATTACCCGACGCTTGATGTGCGTCAGGAATAACTATATATAACAGTATTGTCAATTTTGATATTAATTTGGGTTCATCATTGGTACTCCATGAGCTTGTTAACTTGGGTATCATGCACATTATGCTATTTTTTTTTTAGATGATAGCTAGTTATTTTTTTTTTTTTAGATATGCATTGTTTCTTGTAATGTATGCTGTTGTGATATTATGGTGTTCATTTATTCAATGCATTGTTTAATATAATTGTTTACCATGATATACGAGGGACGGTCAAAAAGTAATGCCTCGTAATTTTTAATTTCATCCAATAGGCCAAAAAAACCCAGATAAAGTTCACATTGAAATGTAGCCCCAAGTCTGAACTTCAAAAATTTATTTCTCAATGTAGTCTCCGTTATTTGTTACAGTTTTTGTCCATCTTCTCACAAGGGCACGTATCCCCGCACGGTAAAAATGTTTGTCCTTTTTCCTAAACCACTGGCGTACGGCGCGTTTAAGGGTCTCGGTGTCCTCAAAGTGATGTCTGCGAAGATCTTCATTTCAGTGGTCCAAACAGATGGAAGTCAGAAGGTGCAAGATCGGGACTGTAAGGGGGATGTGGTAATAATGTCCAGCCAAATTCTGCAATCGCATCAATGGTGCGTTTAGCGGTGTGTGGCGTGGCATTATCGTGCAACAGTAGTGCAGTTCTCTGATCTGTTAATGGGTTAAGTCGCCGAAGACGACCTCTAAGCTTCTTCAAAGTTTCAATGTAACGGTCTGCATTCACCGTGTTTCCCTGTTCCAAGAAGTCGAGAAGAATCACACCCTTCTCATCCCGAAACACGGAGGCCATAACTTTCCCTACAGATGATGAACTTTTGAACTTCTTTCTTGTCGGCGATGTTGTGTGATGCCATTCCATTGACTGCCGCTTGGATTCTACTTCAGCTTCGTCACAACGATGAACCCAACGTCGGACAGTGCTAACATTCACTGTTGAATCTCCATAAACATTCTTCAAACGTTCGTGGATGCGAATTGGGGTCTCGCCTTCAGCATTGGGGAATTCTATGACATAACGTTGTTTTAACCGAACGTCTTTGTCAGCCATTTTTAATCTGTTACTGAAACAGGTTGGTAATGCTATACAGTGCAGAATAGTGTTTGAGAAATCCTGCTAAATTTACAAATTGCACACCAATGCGGTATTTACATACAAAAAAATAGAAGGCATTACTTTTTTACCTTCCCTCGTACCATTGTTTTTTCTATTTCTATTGCACTGCTTTCTTTCATTACTGCTCATTCTTCTTGTACTTCATCTGTTCTTTTTACTTTTCTCTTATAATGTCATAGCTAGTCTATACTCTATATTTCTTTGAATTTGTTGATCGTCGTATGCTTATTTCATTATCTGTCTATACTTTACCTTTTTTTGGTACTTTACACATACTCCTATCCCTCTTTTGTTCATCTTTGTTAACTTGACTTAACATAGTGTATCCTTATATGTAGATATTAGTATGCTACCGACCTCAAATTTTTTGTTTGATGTATTTAAAAAAAAAAAATGATTATATCATTTTTTCCCCCGGGTGTCGGTGTAGACTGTTAAAGTCATATTTTAATGAAGGGGAGTTACACGTTAAAAGACTTGTATGTACAGGTCGGATTTTTGGTTATCACGCTTGTAAGCTGACTAGCTGTTAGTTTGTTTTAAAAAAAAAATGTATGATTGAGAATCTGCTCGAATGTTCTAGATACAGTTCGGAAACAGGGGTATGAATTCAGCTCACGCCTCGGGGCGACTTTGTACTGAGCTGGTTTTTGAGCGGGGAATTTTTTCGTGACAGTTGATACGGGCATAGCTCCGAAGATGGATGATTGAACATTCTTCGTCAGTGTGTCCCGGAATAAGATATTTTTGGTGTGAAAAGGGATATTTGATACTTCCTAGTTATTTCTGAAAGCCATGGATATGCGGCTTATTTATATACTGCAGACCGTACGTTATTGAAGACTTTTAGGCCATGGATTATAGGCCATTATATATTCATATCTTCGATGAGGGATATTTTTGTAGTTCGACAGATTATTAAAAAGGGAATGTTCTTTCTCCCATGAGATGTACTGTTTCATGCCTCAGAGTATGTTGATTCAGACTATATACATATGTATTATTATAAACTGCGACATATGCAGTTCCCTTTCTTGTATGGAGAATTTGGCCATGAAGTTTATGATTATGAGCTGCTGTACTCTGCAGCCTTTGTGCTGGAGATTTTTGTACCAATACTGGTGACGGATGATCTGTTAGGAACTGTTTTGATGATTATATACTATTGGATTATACACTCAATTACCTACGGATTGGTGCTTACTTGATGTATCATAATTTGCTCGTGAACTGTAACCTGTGACAGTGTGCCGTTTATGATGTCTTCGTGACTGTATAGTTAATAAACAGTGTAGAACTTTATTTGGAGTTACAACGTTTCCTGACTCCTACATGTTCTTATGTGTGTGTGATTGTTATTGACTTATTAGTACTACATGGCATTCGCGTCCATTGATATCTACACACCCACACACCTGTCGGCTATCCAGTAAGCCCGACATAAGCTGATTGCCTATATCAGCTGAATATATATATATTAACATTACTCCTTCTATGCCACTACACATCTTCTACAAAAACAACCTTTAACAATGACGCTCCAGAATATGGAGTTAACATAAGGATAACAATGAAAATACACTGAAAGTCATTCTGAAGTAACTTCAGTGGACAAGGGCAAAGGACACTGGATATCATTCGTTGTTGTTGTTTTGATGAGTTGATGGGTGGAGATCGGGCACTAACAGCTGACCATTATTGCCTCTTCTCGTTCCATCTTGGTCTACCCTGTTCAACCTGAAAGTTGGTTATAATTGGGGTATTTAGTTTCATTTTATTTACTAATTTTGTATTCAATTTAAATAACTATTGTCTTTTGCAGTAGCTGATTTTTATTTATATTAGTATTTGTCAATTTTATTTTCTCTTTTGTATTGTTTATAGATAACTATTGTCCTTTACACTTGGTTTTAATTTGTATTAATATTTGTTCTTTTTGACTTGTTACCCTTTTTTTTATATACCTCGTTGTCTTTCCTTGTCTTATGAGTAGTTAGTTAGTTTTTTTGTTATTACTTTGTTAGTTCTTGTTGCTTAATTTGTATTTAGTTGGATGTTTTTCCTGAAGTACTAACCTTATATGTTTTCCTTTGTTTTATGTATATATCTTTTAAGTATTGATTGGGCATCTCTTGGGGCATCTATACTTAAAACCTTATCCCCTGTCATGTCTATATTGTGATTTATATAGTAAGTTTTTAATTCAAGCCTTTTTTGTTCGTACTTTTTACAGTGGATCAGGTAGTGGTCTATGTCATTCTCTTCCTGACATTCTTGGCAGTGTGGTTCCTCTATCATAAAGTATGCTGCACCGAGACGGAGACGCCACAGTTTTTTGTTTGATGGTATCTTTAATTCTTCTCTGACCTGGCACGTCCTCGTTGGTTCTTTCAGCAGTGTGAGCTCGTGTCTGCCTTTTCTACTTTTCTTCCATGTTGTCTTCCATTCCTCGTTTATAGTTATCTTCACTTGGCTCTTGATCTCCGACCTTCCCAGTCCTGCTCTTATATTGTTTTTACTTGTTCTTCCATTCTTGGCGTTATGATCTGCCAACTCGTTGCCAGCAATACCTATGTGTGCTGGAACCCACACTAGCCTCACACTACATCCTCTGTTCCCTAGTGATGTATTAATTGCTAGAATTTCTTCATTTATGGTCTGGCCTCGTTGGCTACACTTTAACCTGGGTGTTTTCTAGTGCTTGTAGTGTATGATAGTGATTCAGTAAAATACTGTTAACAGCTCTGGTGGTGTTAATCTTCTAATATTTCTAACTTTTAAAATTGGTGTGCATACCATCTCGCGGTAAAAATCGAAGCCCCTTCATTA
>JAMPIV010022210.1:0-57500 GCA_024509875.1 Oreohelix idahoensis
GGGGGGGGGGGGGGGGGGGGGGGGGGGGGGGGGGGGGGGGGGGGGGGGGGGGGGGGGGGGGGGGGGGGGGGGGGGGGGGGGGGGGGGGGGGGGGGGGGGGGGGGGGGGGGGGGGGGGGGGGGGGGGGGGGGGGGGGGGGGGGGGGGGGGGGGGGGGGGGGGGGGGGGGGGGGGGGGGGGGGGGGGGGGGGGGGGGGGGGGGGGGGGGGGGGGGGGGGGGGGGGGGGGGGGGGGGGGGGGGGGGGGGGGGGGGGGGGGGGGGGGGGGGGGGGGGGGGGGGGGGGGGGGGGGGGGGGGGGGGTGGGGGGGGGGGGGGGGGGGGGGGGGGGGTGGGGGGGGGGGGGGGGGGGGGGGGGGGGGGGGGGGGGGGGGGGGGGGGGGGGGGGGGGGGGGGGGGGGGGGGGGGGGGGGGGGGGGGGGGGGGGGGGGGGGGGGGGGGGGGGGGGGGGGGGGGGGGGGGGGGGGGGGGGGGGGGGGGGGGGGGGGGGGGGGGGGGGGGGGGGGGGGGGGGGGGGGGGGGGGGGGGGGGGGGGGGGGGGGGGGGGGGGGGGGGGGGGGGGGGGGGGGGGGGGGGGGGGGGGGGGGGGGGGGGGGGGGGGGGGGGGGGGGGGGGGGGGGGGGGGGGGGGGGGGGGGGGGGGGGGGGGGGGGGGGGGGGGGGGGGGGGGGGGGGGGGGGGGGGGGGGGGGGGGGGGGGGGGGGGGGGGGGGGGGGGGGGGGGGGGGGGGGGGGGGGGGGGGGGGGGGGGGGGGGGGGGGGGGGGGGGGGGGGGGGGGGGGGGGGGGGGGGGGGGGGGGGGGGGGGGGGGGGGGGGGGGGGGGGGGGGGGGGGGGGGGGGGGGGGGGGGGGGGGGGGGGGGGGGGGGGGGGGGGGGGGGGGGGGGGGGGGGGGGGGGGGGGGGGGGGGGGGGGGGGGGGGGGGGGGGGGGGGGGGGGGGGGGGGGGGGGGGGGGGGGGGGGGGGGGGGGGGGGGGGGGGGGGGGGGGGGGGGGGGGGGGGGGGGGGGGGGGGGGGGGGGGGGGGGGGGGGGGGGGGGGGGGGGGGGGGGGGGGGGGGGGGGGGGGGGGGGGGGGGGGGGGGGGGGGGGGGGGGGGGGGGGGGGGGGGGGGGGGGGGGGGGGGGGGGGGGGGGGGGGGGGGGGGGGGGGGGGGGGGGGGGGGGGGGGGGGGGGGGGGGGGGGGGGGGGGGGGGGGGGGGGGGGGGGGGGGGGGGGGGGGGGGGGGGGGGGGGGGGGGGGGGGGGGGGGGGGGGGGGGGGGGGGGGGGGGGGGGGGGGGGGGGGGGGGGGGGGGGGGGGGGGGGGGGGGGGGGGGGGGGGGGGGGGGGGGGGGGGGGGGGGGGGGGGGGGGGGGGGGGGGGGGGGGGGGGGGGGGGGGGGGGGGGGGGGGGGGGGGGGGGGGGGGGGGGGGGGGGGGGGGGGGGGGGGGGGGGGGGGGGGGGGGGGGGGGGGGGGGGGGGGGGGGGGGGGGGGGGGGGGGGGGGGGGGGGGGGGGGGGGGGGGGGGGGGGGGGGGGGGGGGGGGGGGGGGGGGGGGGGGGGGGGGGGGGGGGGGGGGGGGGGGGGGGGGGGGGGGGGGGGGGGGGGGGGGGGGGGGGGGGGGGGGGGGGGGGGGGGGGGGGGGGGGGGGGGGGGGGGGGGGGGGGGGGGGGGGGGGGGGGGGGGGGGGGGGGGGGGGGGGGGGGGGGGGGGGGGGGGGGGGGGGGGGGGGGGGGGGGGGGGGGGGGGGGGGGGGGGGGGGGGGTGGGGGGGGGGGGGGGGGGGGGGGGGGGGGGGGGGGGGGGGGGGGGGGGGGGGGGGGGGGGGGGGGGGGGGGGGGGGGGGGGGGGGGGGGGGGGGGGGGGGGGGGGGGGGGGGGGGGGGGGGGGGGGGGGGGGGGGGGGGGGGGGGGGGGGGGGGGGGGGGGGGGGGGGGGGGGGGGGGGGGGGGGGGGGGGGGGGGGGGGGGGGGGGGGGGGGGGGGGGGGGGGGGGGGGGGGGGGGGGGGGGGGGGGGGGGGGGGGGGGGGGGGGGGGGGGGGGGGGGGGGGGGGGGGGGGGGGGGGGGGGGGGGGGGGGGGGGGGGGGGGGGGGGGGGGGGGGGGGGGGGGGGGGGGGGGGGGGGGGGGGGGGGGGGGGGGGGGGGGGGGGGGGGGGGGGGGGGGGGGGGGGGGGGGGGGGGGGGGGGGGGGGGGGGGGGGGGGGGGGGGGGGGGGGGGGGGGGGGGGGGGTGGGGGGGGGGGGGGGGGGGGGGGGGGGGGGGGGGGGGGGGGGGGGGGGGGGGGGGGGGGGGGGGGGGGGGGGGGGGGGGGGGGGGGGGGGGGGGGGGGGGGGTTTGGGGGGGGGGGGGGGGGGGGGGGGGGGGGGGGGGGGGGGGGGGGGGGGGGGGGGGGGGGGGGGGGGGGGGGGGGGGGGGGGGGGGGGGGGGGGGGGGGGGGGGGGGGGGGGGGGGGGGGGGGGGGGGGGGGGGGGGGGGGGGGGGGGGGGGGGGGGGGGGGGGGGGGGGGGGGGGGGGGGGGGGGGGGGGGGGGGGGGGGGGGGGGGGGGGGGGGGGGGGGGGGGGGGGGGGGGGGGGGGGGGGGGGGGGGGGGGGGGGGGGGGGGGGGGGGGGGGGGGGGGGGGGGGGGGGGGGGGGGGGGGGGGGGGGGGGGGGGGGGGGGGGGGGGGGGGGGGGGGGGGGGGGGGGGGGGGGGGGGGGGGGGGGGTGGGGGGGGGGGGGGGGGGGGGGGGGGGGGGGGGGGGGGGGGGGGGGGGGGGGGGGGGGGGGGGGGGGGGGGGGGGGGGGGGGGGGGGGGGGGGGGGGGGGGGGGGGGGGGGGGGGGGGGGGGGGGGGGGGGGGGGGGGGGGGGGGGGGGGGGGGGGGGGGGGGGGGGGGGGGGGGGGGGGGGGGGGGGGGGGGGGGGGGGGGGGGGGGGGGGGGGGGGGGGGGGGGGGGGGGGGGGGTTTTGGGGGGGGGGGGGGGGGGGGGGGGGGGGGGGGGGGGGGGGGGGGGGGGGGGGGGGGGGGGGGGGGGGGGGGGGGGGGGGGGGGGGGGGGGGGGGGGGGGGGGGGGGGGGGGGGGGGGGGGGGGGGGGGGGGGGGGGGGGGGGGGGGGGGGGGGGGGGGGGGGGGGGGGGGGGGGGGGGGGGGGGGGGGGGGGGGGGGGGGGGGGGGGGGGGGGGGGGGGGGGTTGGGGGGGGGGGGGGGGGGGGGGGGGGGGGGGGGGGGGGGGGGGGGGGGGGGGGGGGGGGGGGGGGGGGGGGGGGGGGGGGGGGGGGGGGGTGGGGGGGGGGGGGGGGGGGGGGGGGGGGGGGGGGGGGGGGGGGGGGGGGGGGGGGGGGGGGGGGGGGGGGGGGGGGGGGGGGGGGGGGGGGGGGGGGGGGGGGGGGGGGGGGGGGGGGGGGGGGGGGGGGGGGGGGGGGGGGGGGGGGGGGGGGGGGGGGGGGGGGGGGGGGGGGGGGGGGGGGGGGGGGGGGGGGGGGGGGGGGGGGGGGGGGGGGGGGGGGGGGGGGGGGGGGGGGGGGGGGGGGGGGGGGGGGGGGGGGGGGGGGGGGGGGGGGGGGGGGGGGGGGGGGGGGGGGGGGGGGGGGGGGGGGGGGGGGGGGGGGGGGGGGGGGGGGGGGGGGGGGGGGGGGGGGGGGGGGGGGGGGGGGGGGGGGGGGGGGGGGGGGGGGGGGGGGGGGGGGGGGGGGGGGGGGGGGGGGGGGGGGGGGGGGGGGGGGGGGGGGGGGGGGGGGGGGGGGGGGGGGGGGGGGGGGGGGGGGGGGGGGGGGGGGGGGGGGGGGGGGGGGGGGGGGGGGGGGGGGGGGGGGGGGGGGGGGGGGGGGGGGGGGGGGGGGGGGGGGGGGGGGGGGGGGGGGGGGGGGGGGGGGGGGGGGGGGGGGGGGGGGGGGGGGGGGGGGGGGGGGGGGGGGGGGGGGGGGGGGGGGGGGGGGGGGGGGGGGGGGGGGGGGGGGGGGGGGGGGGGGGGGGGGGGGGGGGGGGGGGGGGGGGGGGGGGGGGGGGGGGGGGGGGGGGGGGGGGGGGGGGGGGGGGGGGGGGGGGGGGGGGGCTACCACGTCTCTCAGCTGTGGTGACGACAGCTGATTTCTTTGCTGTGGCAGGCGAGAGATTAATTCTGGTGGCAATGACGGCGGCTGTTGCTCTGAATCATTTAAAGGCGGCGCGTCGTCGAAAGTTAGAGTGTTAAGCCAGGAATCTCTGTCGTAGTAACTGTCACATAGATTATCAAATCCTGACAGTGTAGAGCCTGTTCTCACGGAATACTCGGTGAGGCCGGAGCTCCGCATGGAACATGGAATACTGTGCCGCCGACGAAGCTGATCGGAACCGATTTCCGGATAATCCGAGAAGTTGTTAGGTGATAAGTCTTCCTGCCAACACGTATCATCGTTGGCATGCCCCATTGCTGAATGTTTAGAAGGACACTTTCTCAAAGACGTTGTCACTGCAAATAAAAACAAAAATTATTGTACTTGGTTTCATGATGTTTTTTTATTATTTTTTTTATCTCAACGAATTACATGCATAATATTAACTCATTCATTACCTTTAGCTCCCAACTTGGTATAGGCCTTCAACCAACATATGCCTAGTCCTCCTGTCTCGTACCATTAGCTCAAGGGCTTTCAATATCTTCCTAATCATTTTCATTTTCGTCACCATTTCTCTTCTTCATATGTTTTTGGTCTACCTCCGCTTATCTCACCCTGAAGATTCCAGAACAAGGACTGCCTTATAAAGCTATCAATAGGTTTCCTCAATGTGTGTTCTGTCCATCGCCAGCGTCTTCTTCTCATCTCTTGTTCCACTCGCACTTGTCTGGTTCTTGTCATCAGTTCCACATTAGTGACCTTGTCAAACCATTTCAATCCTTCATGAAGTTTTTGTAGCTTAAATGTTCTACATGATGGGGCAGCCGGTCTCATGTCCAGCACTTCTTTGTCGTTTCTTACGACAGTGCATCGTAGGTTGAAATGACATTATTTGTTGCTTGTTTTTCGGGTCTCAGCAAGACACGAATAGCGCGTAATGATCAATAACACTGGTATACACACATTTTGGTGCCTTAAATTTTATAGCTGTTCTTGGGTAATTTTTGGTTGCTGCTTCCAAAAATGTAATCAGATTTTTTTCTATCAGCTCTAGTTTTTGAGATAATTAAGAATGACCATATTAGTAGGGCAATTGTTATGTACAATCTTAGAGTTAGGTGCTATCAGTGGCATTTTGACTTTAGTCTGCATTCATATTATATGTAATTACTGTGCATATATTACCAAAAATGTAATAAAACTTTATCACTAGCACTTGTTTAGTCAACACGCAAAAAGGATCTTTTCGAGGACTTCCTGGAATGTGATATGCCCGAACAGTCACGCTTAAGGGTCCAACAGTAATCTGCCATCATGTGGGCATCCCAAAGTCCCTGGTATCTCTCTTCCATTGTTTTTATATCTTGGTGAAATCTTTCACCTTGCTCCTCACTAAAGTCGCCAAGATTCCCCGGAAATAAATATAAATGGTTATGGAGGTAGTGCAATTTTATGCTCATGTTGCATCCAAGTTCATAAAAACTCGACAGCATGTTTCCAACTAATTCAGAATAATTGTCTGCTTTAAAGTTACCCAGAAAGTTTTGCACAACTAAAACAAATGATGACCAGGCTGTGGACTCTGTTTTGTTCATGGAATCAATAAAATTTGGATCGTTTATTAACTTTCTAATTTGAGGTCCATAAAAAATTCCAGCTTTAAGTTTGTCTATGCTCAATTCTGGAAACTTTCTGCATAAGTAATTAAAACAGGTACCATCTTTCTTCAGTGCCTTAACAAATTGCTTCATCAAGCCAAGCTTTATATGTAATGGTGGCAGTAGAACTCTTTTTCGATCAATGAGAGGCTTATTGACAATATTTTTTTCTCCAACTTTAAATTCATCCCTCAACGGCCACTGTTTCTTTGTCCAGTGCATATCTTTTGCCCTGCTATCCCACAAACAAATAAAGCATGGATATTTGGTGAATCCCATTTGCTGGCCAAGCAAGAAGTTCATCATTTTAAGATCTACACAAACCATCCAGTTATGTTCTAAATACTTCAATTTTTCCAGAACTGTGCTTATTGTAGCATACTCCTCCTTCATTGTAGTAGAATGAGCAATTGGAATTGAGCCA
The DNA here is from genome assembly GCA_024509875.1 of Oreohelix idahoensis. Lineage (NCBI taxonomy): Eukaryota > Metazoa > Mollusca > Gastropoda > Stylommatophora > Oreohelicidae > Oreohelix > Oreohelix idahoensis. Next base: position 6,126 of record JAMPIV010022210.1, read on the forward strand.
TATTTGTTACCATTGTGTAAGAGAACACCCTTCAAACTTCTTTTAGAGCTGTCAATGAAAAGTCGCCACTCATCTGGTGTATAACTTACACCCATTTTGATAACAACAACACCTACATTAGTACAAAACACAAGGTTGTTTTCTTTACAAAAGAATGGAATAAAACCTTGCTCTCTGCTGCGATAAAATGTAACCTTTGTTTCAGCAGTCAATAATTTTGTTTCTTTCAATCTTGAAGCCAAATGTTCTGAAGATTCCTTGGAGAGATATAGATCTCGGATTAGATCATTTAGTTGAAGCTGGTCGAAGCGTTGAGCATCTGAAAAATCATCTTCGAAATCACTATCACTGTCACTTGTCGTTCCACATGCCACTGCTGTCTCATCTTCTAGCAAGGAATCCGAAATCTGACTGAAAGTTGGAATTGGTATGTCATCTCCGTGTGGAACAGGTCGCCTAGCAGAATCTAAATCTGGATATTTCCACTTTTTGTGATTTTTTTTCCATTAATTCTCTTAATATTCATAACACAGAAATAACAGTCATCATAGTGGTTCTTGGGCTCTCTCCAAACCATTGGATTTCCAAATTTTAAACATTTTCTTTTCCCACAAGTCCACTGTCGCAGGTGTTCAACACATGTTTTGCAAACAATATGAGGAGCCCAAGACTTGTCCTGGTCACCTAGTTTTACTTTAAAGTAAGCAAAGTATGCCTTTTTCACAAAAACAGTAATATTCTTCCTATGTTCTCCTTTGAAAGTGTACTCTCCACAAATATAAAAAAATAAATGCGGTGAAAGAAAACATGCTCTTCTTGAAGATGATGCCATTCTCTGTTAGAAGTGTAATAAAATAAGTAGCATACTAACATGCATGCAGTGGCTTAAAATCTAAAAAAAGCAATTTTGGGAAGATTCTTGGAAAACTGAAACTGAGAGTAAACAAGCTGTTTTCTTTTGTAAAGGACTAGACAGCAATAGTTTTTTTTTTACATAGCCTTATATAGAAAATATTGAAATAATACAGGGTGACCCCACACAAAAAAAACCCATCCCGCGCGCGCACAAATAGTGCGCGCGCGGGCCCGTTTTTTTTTTTTGTGGGTCACCCTGTATTAATGAAATACAAAAATGTCTGTATCTCAAAAACTAGAGCTGCTACAGACAAGTAAATGTGATATTTGGATTAAGCAGGCCTCATTTATGTACAATCAAGAGTAAAATGTTTGGCACGAAAAAAGATTTTTTTTTTTTTTTTTTGGTAGGGCTGTGTAATTCTTTATGTGCCCTGTCGTCCCGTGAAGTTATCGGGGGAATCCCTCAAGAGGCAGGGGGAAAAAATGGAAAAAGACTACTTCACACTCAAGCATGTCGTACAAGGCGACAAATACGAGATTGTGAATGGGGTTGTCAACCTCATCATGTAAAACTAACTGTCACAGAATTCACCGATGCAAGAGCATGTGAATGCTTGGTACAAGCTTCTTGCAAGGCTGTTCTTAACAGGCTCTTGTAAAACTACATCTCTGTGGCCTCCAAGGATCATCTAGCCCGTTTACCTGTATCGATTTTAAAAACAAAAATACAACTTTTTTAGGGATTCCACTTCAGTTATTGTTATCGATTGCACTACACACAAAAAGAAAAGTTCATTTAAAACAAAAAAAATGCCTTTATGTGTTCTACTGCATAGAATAAATGTGGGAATCACTAATTAATAATTGGAACTGTGGTTTACGAGAAAGGTAAAACTCCTAATCAGTATTTCACCATATTGTTTACTACAAATTATGGATGCGCTTGATTAATCGATTAAATTATAAATTTGTAGACGATACATGAATAAAATACACTTTATTAAGTTTAAGAACCTATTGTAACACTCATGAAAACAGGTGATTAACAGAGCAGTGTTCAACAAAAAACAAAAAAGGATTGGCTGATTTGTTGATGGAAGAAATACCTGATTAAATGCCACATCCCTGATGCCCATCCGACGCCTGCCCGTTTCAAATACGAGGTACAATCTATATTTGAAGTTCATTATTTCATTTAATTTAAGATGCTTATCTTAGTCGAGTAATTTCCACCTTATTTTACATTGATTTAAGCTAATCTATATTTTTGAACGTCTATCGTAATGGCTAATCAGAGTATTACTTAGGATCAATCATCAACAGCTCTGGGCACTGTGCAGTAGAAATTAAAAGAAGACTTGCAATTGCTTCACATAAACTAATACAGATGAAAAACCTATGGCAAGGCACAAGCAAAGAAACAAAGTTACAACTGATCAGTGCATGTATATTCCCAGTAGCAACATACGGCTGCTAGACGTGGACACTCAATAAAACAGTTGCAAAAAAGGTTACATCATTCGAAATGAAATGCTGCAGAAGGATGTTGAAAATACCCTGGACAGAAAATAAGACCAACAGAGAAGTACTGCACTCACTAAACGTACAGGAACATTGGCTCCTAAATACCATCGCAATAAGGAAGCTGAAATTTTTTGGTCATATAAAAAGACGTAATAGTCTGGAAAAATTAATGATGGAAGGCATGGTCCCTAGAAAAAGGGAAAGGGGTCGACCTAGACGACGGTGGACCCAGGACATCACAGAGAGTCTGAACTTGTCTTTGGCTGATGCAGGTCGACTTGCCTAGAATCGTGATGCGTTCAGAGCAGCTGTAATGGAGACAACGTTCTGGAAAGAATACGTCACATGATGATCGGTTTGTCCCCTACAGGGACGTAATGTTTTTTGGCAAGGAAAGTTAGATATTAATTGTATTGTTTCGCTTAATATTAATTGTGGGTCACTATATCAATGGATGTCCCATTAACAAACAACAACAACAACAAAAATAAATAAAAACAAGGATTCATCAAGATCAAGGGTCGCAATTTTTGTGGTTAGTCAACTTTTAGGTCGGCGTCTGTGGCCCAATGGATATGAACGCAGTTTCATAATCCAGATATACCAGGTTCGAAACCTGCTGCAGGCGGTTTGGTAGCAGATCGCTTTGTGTAGATTTTCAACAATGGTATAAGCGCCGTACCGTTCAGAAAGCAATGGCAAACTACTGAATGAAAAAATTGCCTAGAAAAATCAAAAACAGCCAATAAAAGCTGGGGTTGATTGCCACGTCCTGTAAAGGATAAGCAACTAACTTTAACTACTTTTAGAGTCTTGATTATCGCACCCAGAAAGAAACATCAGATGCAAGTGAGAGGTACAGAGAAGGACATGATTGGTATAGATATGCCGGAGGTGGGAGGTATAATGGAAGACATGGCTGGAGTAGATGTGCTTCGATATAAGAGGACAATGGAGGACATGATTGGAGTAGTTGTGCTAGGAATGAGAGGTATCATGGAGGATATGATTAGAATGGATGTGCTGGGGAAGAGAGGTACAATGGAGGACATGATTGGAGTAGATGTGCTGGAGGTGAAAGACGTGATTAAATTAGATTTGGTCGTGAGAGGCACAACGGAGAACATGACTGGAGCAGGTATGCTGGAGGTGAGATGTATAGTTGTAATTGAGTTAATCCGAGAATTAACCGTGAGGAGGGGGGGGGTCCTGGTCGCTCAGATAATAATAGTGGCTCAGAAGTGCCGAAACCAGACTATATATATATAACGTTTAGTTACTTATTTTAATCGGGCAACGCCGGGTATATCTGCAAGTTATTATATAAAACTAGTAAAAAACCCGTCAAAATTGACGGGTTTTTAATTATAGTGTGCTCTTTCTGTTACATGTCCTAAAGACGGCACTATTTCTACTTTGGTCATTTTATTACAGGTCACCGTCATCAGATCTTTGTAGTAAAAATTATTTGGATGCATTAAATATGAAGCTATGGGGCAACCTTCCTAAATGACGTGGAGAGAAGTGATACTGGCCTAATGGACCGGAAATTGATTAATTAACTAATAGTTCTTTTATGACAACATTTCTCGTAAATGTTCGTGTATCTTATAAAATCAGGCCCTGGTAGACTGTGTCCTGGATATATACTTTAAGATTGGTTGGGTTCCTTCCTCTCGTGAGCGCTACATAAAGTTGGCCATTAGCAAAGACACCTACACGATCAAACGATTGTCCCTGCGCTCTGTTGATTGTCATCGCAAAAGCCAAAATCACAGGAAAATGACGACGTCTCAAGATGAAAAGAAGGGCGGGTATCACTAGTCTCTAACGTGATGCTTTTCCTCTTGTTTCCTAATTGTCCATGGCCCACTGTCATGTGTAAGGACTGAAGAACTCTCTTTCTTACATCAAATGACAAAGAGTTGTTTCATAAAATACATTTCATTTTATAGAATGCTGCTTTCGCCTCTTACAATACACATCTGACTTATAAGAAATGAAAGTCATTGAAAACAAAATATATACTAATTATAACCCATCAGAGGTTGAACGGGATATTTCTCGTCATCAAATCAAACAAACAAAAAATATTATACGCTTCACTAATGAGATGCATCATCTGCACGATGTTATTAACATGCCCAGGTATTTGAATCTTTTGACCTGTTTTAAAACTGTTTCATTTACATTTATTATGTGTACCGAAGAATATAAGCAAGAAAAGCGCGCAATTTCAGGTGTCGTTCACTTTAGTACAATGGTCATACGCCATAATTGTTACGTAATTTTCATACTGCAACTTTGATGGGAAAATATTAATGCTGGTTTTTTTCAGGGACGTAATTTATTTTTCTATCAAAGGGAAACAATGAAGCGACAAATTAGAACTAATAACAATGAAATATGTTGTAGATTTTGAACATTTTACTATGTGTTTTCTATTTATTATATAAAATAAAACTGCAATTTTGGTGAGAAAAACGATGCGCGCTATATTAAGCGTCTTGCAGAGGCGTGTGGAGCAACGAGCCTGGGCCTCTCATTTTCATTTTTGAACATTATAGATGAGATATTTAAATGTTTAATCTACGTTTTGGATAATATAAAGGAGTAATAAATAGCTACAGACTTTCAGAAATGGATGCTTGCGTAGAATAGAAAAATTGACGTGGTATGTCAAAATCGCTAATGTGGAACTGATGACAAGAACCAGACAAGTGCCAGTGGAACAGGAGATGAGAAAACGACAATGGTGATGGATAGGACAACACAGTGAGGACACTTTTTGATAGCAATATCAGGCATTCTTTGTCTGACATCTCCAGGGAAAGATAAGTAGAGAGAGACCAAGGAACATATGGAGAAGAGAACTGGAGACAGACTTGAAGAGCATTAAAAAGGACATGAAGATTTTGAGCTGATGACACAGGACATGACGATTTTGAGCTGATGACACAGGACATGACGATTTTGAGCTGATGACACAGGACATGACGATTTTGAGCTGATGACACAGGACATGACGATTTTGAGCTGATGACACAGAACATGACGATTTTGAGCTGATGACACAGGACATGACGATTTTGAGCTGATGACACAGGACATGACGATTTTGAGCTGATGACACAGGACATGACGATTTTGAGCTGATGACACAGGACATGACGATTTTGAGCTGATGACACAGGACATGACGATTTTGAGCTGATGACACAGGACATGAAGATTTTGAGCTGCTGACACAGGACAAGAATACTTTGAGCTGATGACACAGGACAAGAAGATTTTGAACTGATGACACAGGACGAGAATACTTTGAGCTGATGACACAGGACAATAATATTTTGAGCTGATGACACAGGACAAGAATACTTTGAGCTGATGACACAGGACAAGAATACTTTGAGCTGATGACACAGGACAAGAATACTTTGAGCTGATGACACAGGACAAGAATACTTTGAGCTGATGACACAGGACAAGAACATTTTGAGCTGATGACACATGAATGAAGATTTTGAGCTGATGACACAGGACAAGAAGACTTTGAGCTGATGACACAGGACAAGAAGATTTTGAGCTGATGACACAGGACATGAAGATTTTGAGCAGATGACACAGGACAAGAAGATTTTGAGCTGATGACACAGGACATGAAGACTTTGAGCTGATGACACAGGACAAGAAGATTTTGAGCTGATGACACAGGACATGAAGACTTTGAGCTGATGACACAGGACAAGAAGACTTTGAGCTGATGACACAGGATATGAAGACTTTGAGCTGATGACACAGGACAAGAAGATTTTGAGCTGATGACACAGGACATGAAGACTTTGAGCTGACGACACAGGACAAGAATACTTTGAGCTGATGACACATGACATGAAGATTTTGAGCTGATGACACATGACATGACGATTTTGAGCTGATGACACATGACATGACGATTTTGAGCAGATGACACATGACATGAAGACTTTGTTGAAGACCTATGCTCCTTGGGGAGCTGAAGGGTGATGAACGAATGAATAAATAAATAAATTAATTAATTAATGATAGAATGAATGACTTAATGACTTAATGAATGAATGAATGACTAACGGGAGTGACCCGAGTTCTCTCTTATTTTTAATATGCATTTAAACATTCGTTGGATTTTTGTTTTCCTTATTTAAATGGATAATAATATCCTGTGTAATTCCAGCTATTATTGACCGAAAGAGAGGCATCAAAGAAGAGTTGGCCACTCGAAAAGCAGCAGCTTGGAGACTTTTTCAGGCCATAAATCGAGGATTCCTCAGCAAGAAAGAGTTTGGTAAGAAAACGAAGATGGCTGTATACCGCTCCACCTATGTCCCAGTCTTGACATATGGATGCGAGTCATGGGCAATGACTACAACCCATAAAAGCCAGATCCAAACCTCAGAAATGAGGTATCTGAGGTAGGTGGTTGAAGTAACAAGAAGAGACATGGTACGCAACTAGACGATACGTCAAGGCCTTAAATCCTACCCCCTGCAGACCCAAGTAGAACAGTCCCAACTAAGATGGTTTGGCCATGTCTGCAGAATGGGAGAAGATCGGCTACCACGACAAGCATGGGAAACAAAGAGCCAAGGATCCAGACCCCAGGACGACCCAGAGTCCGCTGGGAGGACAACATTAGACAATCTTTGAAGGACCGAGGACTAGAATGGAACCAGGCCAGGAGGAAGACAGCCGATAGGATAGTCTGGCGCTCTCTCTTCCAAACCTCTACACCTCACGGTAGAAGGGGAACGACTAAGTAAGTAAGTAATTCCAGATGGATTATAATTATAATAAATAGTGTTTACTATTGTAGGCAACCTCCACTGTAACAGCCCATGGTAGGTGCACTTTTTTTGGGGGGGCCGACCTGCAGTGGAGGCTCCGTGCTCTATTTAGAACGAAGAGGAAAATGATGATAATTGTAGGCAGTGCATAGGAGGATTGACACTGAGGAAACATAGTGATAACATTACAAGGCAGTGCTTGGTCTGTAAGAGAGACTGAGGAAACATAGTGATAACATTACAAGGCAGTGCTTGGTCATTAAGAGAGACTGAGGAAACATAGTGATAACATTACAAGGCAGTGCTTGGTCTGTAAGAGAGACTGAGGAAACATAGTGATAACATTACAAGGCAGTGCTTGGTCTGTAAGAGAGACTGAGGGAGCCCACACACACACACACACAAACCCACACATACACACGGCTCTGGGGTCGACACAGCCTCTTGAATTGGGTACCAGAGTAACTCTGGCAAGGTTAAGGCTTATGGTCAAGAAAATATGGGCCTAACACCGTATTCCCAATACGCCTCAATCCGCGTGTAACGGGATCCTTTACCTTTACCTTACAGACGGAGAAGAGAACTGGAGACACAAACAACAAGGGTAAGGAAGACATAGAAAAACCTAGAACTGATGGCACGGCACAGAAGGGCCTGGATTGAGTTTGTTGAAGGCCTTCGCTCTTTGGGGAGTTAAAGGTTATTGAAAATGAAACTTTTAGGCAATATACTCAACTGCATCCATTTATCCTCTTTTATCAAGACAGAAAATGTCACGGATTGCCTCCCCTGCTTTGCTGTAGTGGTCCACCAGTGGCCAAAACTCAAAAGTATCTAAAATGGGTCGTCAAAGGTGTCTGCCTTCGCACAAGATTACTCTTGGCAGAGTTGTAGATAGAAGGGTAAAGACGCTTCTATCTCAAGGGAGTTACCATAAGATATTTCCTAAGTCAAGAACAATGCTGTATTGGCTGAGCAATTGTTAACTAATTATCTGTCCACCGCCTTTTATGAAGAATTAAGCAATGGTTATAGCCCGTTGAAGCCCCGAGCTGGTGTAAAGCCAGCGAAATCCCTTTTTTACAAGAAGTAGCTCTATAGAAGTATATATATATATATATATATATATATATATATATATATATATATATATATATATATATATATATATATATATATATATATATATATATATATATATATATATTTATATGTGTGTGTGTGTGTGTGTGTGATGAATTTACCGTGATACAACGTTAAAATATCTCCAATTATAAAGATAACATTGTAGGGATAAAAATAATGCGTAAGATACTAGGAGACATGCTCGCCTATGCCCGCATTTCCCACCGCCATTTAAACTAACTAGTTAAACATGCAGACGAAACGGTTTACCCTTTGTAGACGGGAGGATAACGGAGATATAAAAAAGGAAAAAATATGACTGAACACGTGTTGGAACCTAAAGGGCAAAAAAGACGCAATTGGTAATAAAAGAGAAAAAAAAATCATGCCACTAGTTTTAGCACAATGTAAGGAAATGGACAGAAAAGACCTTAGCTCTTATTCGAAACAGTCATTTCTTGGACGTTTTACGATACTTGGTTGTTTTATTTGAATTCAGCGGCAAACGCCGTGGAGAAGGTTCGGAAGACAAATTTCAAAAAACTACCCTTGAGAAAAAATATGTTTTTTCTTAATAATAAAGTTATGAATATAAAACCTAGCTAGTTTGATAGCCCATCTTAAGCAGAGAAATAATATACTTTAAATTATCCAGACGGATAGATAACAAGGAAGATATTGACAAAAGACTGTATTGTTCACATCAGACTAGCGACATTATTGTTGTGCACACTTTCACTAAAGCCTCAAAATTGCGTCCTTGAGACACGGAAATGCTAAAATCTAGCTGTAATGAACGAGAGGGGGAAAGGTGGAGAATTGTGGCTAAAAATAACTTAGGAGGCAGATTTGTGTAGGTTTTGTGTATAGTTGGTCCAAGAAACAAGTGTGTTTTGTGAAAAACCAAGTAGAGACAGACGGACCAACAGACAATAATACATACTTGACTGAGATCTGACTGAAATTTGACTTTTGGTTGAAGATTTGAAAAAGTTAGGGGGGAAGTCTGTGATTGGACAAATGTATTCATATTAGCGGGGTAGAGACTGTTACGGTATATGATATTAACGCCGTCTGCTAAAGGTTACCAGACGTGCAATTGTAAAGGTTAAGACATTTAATATATTGCGATAGATGTTTCAATTACTGAACGCTTCATACACGATCGATTATGACGTGTATAGCGTTGTTTAGGACACAGTCGGTAACTAAGAAACGCTACCCTTTGTTACTTGACCGCCAAGCTGAATAGCTGCGTTTTTCTAACCTTCCAATTTAATGGCAGGATATAGCCATTTTATGTGCATTTTTGATGGATCAGGGTCAGTCCTAGAACTCAATATGAGAGGGAAATTATTGGAGGTTAGTATTTAACTAGAATCCTCAGAAGGATGAGAATAATCGTCAAATTCGTATGAATATATTCAGACTCGCAGTCTCACTGTCGGCAGGTAGCCATGTCTATCTGCTCGTGCATATAGCTGTGATGTTCTGACGACAATACTGCATTGTATCCTCATAACGGACATTGACACATAACCAGCAGTCTACGTTGTTGATTAATTTATGCATGACTTATATGGACTTACGCTCTACCCCTATTGGAATTGATCATCATGTATGTATCACTGTGAATAAATGTATGGACTCAATGAACCGACTTATCACGTCAATGGAATTACAAGTTCAATATAATTGCAACTTTCAAATGTTTGCTCACACGTTTTTCTACCCCACCCCGCATTCGCGTAAAGCAACACCAATTGACACGATGAAAATCTTGAATGAAACCATATAAGAACTCAACTAACATGGCCAGAATTTATAACCACTTTATTGACATTATATGGAACATTGTTGTCAAATTGAATGTTCCAGAACAACAGAGAAGATCGTCTTCAACAGATGGTGTCCATTGATTTGGGATCGAAAAAAAAATTCGGAAATTAACAATTGTTTACATTTGAAGGACGATCACATGATGTGCTGAATTATGACCTATGACGCAATACTCAGTATAATCCCTAACAACGTGACGTCACCGAAAATCGTGTACGTGATCTGTCGGAGAAATCAAGCCGTTTCTAAGTCTAACCAGGGGAAACATGAGCCATTTGAAGCAAATACATGATATGGACTACGGAGCAGACAGTCAGGGGCTTTAGCCTAGCTGTTGACGACCTCTAGCACTGATCTAAGCAACACAAAAGATAAGTCATTTAAGTGTGACCTTTGTCGGTCGATAAATAACAGTGCTGAGTCCATTTTGCTTTGATCAGGCATGTCTATGTATTTTCATGTATATATGTTAAATTTGTTTTCCATCGTATGTATTTGTTACTAATTGTGGGAGGTAGGGAGGATGAACTGAAATTAAATTCTGCGGCTCTCACGATGCCTGAATTGATTTCGGTCGTTTCTTAGGGCAGTTAAACGATTGCACCTTTGGAAACCCCATTGAGGTTTGACATTGGACTTGTTGTCCAAATCTGCTATCGTTTGACGATTTGCGTTAGCTGTACTGTCCCGTAGATAATTGGTGTATTTTATTCGTACTCAGTTAATAATTTTATTCAGTTCTGTACCATGTTCGTTACTATTCGTCCAGTCTCCTCTGACTATCATTTATTTTATGATTGTTAAATTTTCGTCCGTTATGAGTCCTGTGACGTCATCATTTTTCGCAGTCATTTTTTTTTTGTGTGTGTACTTTGAATATTCAGTTGACCTCGGGTCAGACCTTGACCCTTCATTTGGTCTGTGACATTTCCGCTTGTTTTATTTAGTTCATAAATTCATTTTTAATTGTGAAAATGTCTTGTTTGCGTCTTAACATTGTTTGTACCCCTTAGTTGCATCATTGTTTTGTTTGTCCTCATAATATATATTAATACTACATTAATAATATGATATTATATGCAATAATACACTTGTAATTTAATTTAATTAATTTTTTCTGATAATTAAGGTTAATATGGGACATTGCATAATTATGCAGTGATAGTCCAAGAAAGTAGCACTACAATTTATAATAGATGCCTAGGGCATAATAATATAATATATATATTGACAAAATAAAATAATCTTATAGCTACCTTTGAGGTAATAGACCCATTGTATATTATTTAATATACTTTTCTGGTACTAAGAGAGTGACTTAGTACATTGAACAATATAATTACTAGGAATTATACCCAACATTATTGGATATTGAGATTAATTGTGTGATATAATTACATTATATTTAACAGATATCATAACTATTTATGATATAGTATTATTTAGATACAATATTGTTACAAAATATTGTCTATTAGTTGAACTTAGACATTAAGTTCAGTACTATTGTGATTACTTATATTGAATATTTCTAAGTTGAGTAAGTATAATAATTACTCTGAAGCTACTATTGACTATTTTAATCAGTAATTATCAATAATTACTTACAGATAAAAGTCAAAATGCTTACTATAGACCATTTCGTTAAAATTGGTCGGGAATATGGTTATAAATCTCAAGAACTTCGTCAGTTTGCTGAATCAGAACTGGAAAAATATGAAAGAAAAGAAGAAGAGAAAAAAGCTGCATTAAAGAAAGAGGAAGCAGAACTTGAGATGAAGCAAATTGACAAGGAAAATAAATTGAGAGAGATTGCTCAACGTGAAAGAGAAGAGCAAAGAGCAATCTCCAGACAGGAAGAAGAGAATAAATTGAAACGAGAGGAAATTATTTTACAACAAGAAATGGAATTGGCGCGTATTAAATTGGAGACAGCAAGATTACAAGCACAAAATGCTGATGCAAACCAGAATAATAACGCACAAAATGGATCATCATCCAGCCAACCTAAACATTTCTACAACTTTAAATTACCCATTTTCAACTTGAACGTCGACGACCTTTCATCGTTCCTGGCACGTTTTGAACAGACTTGCAAAACAAACCATTTGCCTGAAGAGTCATGGGTACTCAAATTAAATGAATTCTTGGTTGGAGAACCATTGACAGCTTCTCAAAATGCTGACCCATCAATAGCAAATAACTACGGTGCTATTAAGTCCTTGCTTTTACGAAGGTTTCACCTGGACGAGGAACACTGTAGGTTGAAATTTAAGGGAATTTTACCTGAATCTCCAAGGGATTTTGCAGGATTCATTGCGAATATACGCAATACATTTAATAGATGGGTTGAACTGGCAGAAGTCAACAAATCATACGACAAATTAGTTGATTTACTACTGCGGGATAAGGTATTATCTTCGGTTAGCCAGCCATTTTTTGCATATTTGCAGGAGCGTAAACCAGGTACTATGGATGAGTTAGAAAAAATTTCTTTAAACTACTGTTCGGCACATCCGAATGCAACCATTTCTAACTCCTCATTAAGAGAACCTCTACCTGTGGCGTCTAATATGGCCTACAATCATAATAACAAACAAAGACATCACAGTGTAGACAGAAGCAGGTTCCAAAGAAATCACAATGTTAACTTTCAGAAGGGACATAATAATGATTTCAACAATAAAAATGAGTTCAACAGAGGTAGATCACGAGATAGAAATTATTCACCTCAAACAAACTACCACAATGGTCAACATAACACTCATTATAATCGATCACATACTCCCAATAATAATAATAACTGGAATGGTAATAATCATGGCTCGAGACATCGAGATAATAGTTACTATAGAGGACGACGAGATAATTCTAACAATTATACTCGGAATCGATCTCATTCTCGGGGATCATCTCATTACAACCATAATACAGGGGCGGCAGTTACAAATAATACTACCCCTACAGCTCAGGTCCCACTTGAAAATAACACAACACAGTCTTCTGCTGCATGTTTTGCTATTAATTATAATGTGGCAAATAGTTGCCAACAATGCAATCTTATTTTTCAGAAGGCGAAAGAAACAGTGCTTAACTGCGGACATATTACACCAGAGGTAGGTCTTGCAGTCAACGATGGAACAGGCCTACTAATTTTTAACAGGGGATTAGTTAATGGATCCGTCGTCTCAGTGTTGAGGGATTCGGGATCCACAACGATTGGTGTACGACAGTCGCTGGTACATCCTAGCTGTGCAACGGGGGAATATGTCCGTTGCATGACTTTTGGTGGAACAATAGAGTTTTACCCCACAGCTATTATTCATGTTAACACTCCTTTTTTCACAGGGAACGTAAAAGTATGTATGCTAAAAAAGCCTATAGCTGATCTGATGGTCGGTCGTATACACGGCAGTAAAGATTGTACTCCAGATGAGATTATAGAATGGGAGAAACATAACCTATGCACTGGAAACGCCGTGACGACTAGAGCGCAGACTCAACTCATGGAGAAAGTTGATGATAATAAAATGGATGCAGACAACCAAGAGGAATTTGTAGTCAATTCACCTATTGACAGGGAAACATTTGCAACCAAACAAAAAGAGGATAAATCTTTAAAAAAATTTTTTAAGTTGGTTGATAAAGTTGACAATCTATCCTCAGGTAATAATAACAAACATTGTTTTGTTATTAAAAATGACATATTGATTAGATGTTTTAATGACAAATCACAAATGAAACAACAAGTTATGGTCCCATATACTTTTAGACGGTACATTCTTCAACATGCACATGACTCACATTGTGCTGGACATATGGGATATACTCGAACACGATCTCGAGTACTGTCTTCATTCTTTTGGCCAGGGGTGTCAAGAGATATTTCGCAGTATGTACGTTCCTGTACTACATGCCAAGAAGTGAAAGCACGTGGAGCTTTTCACACGGCGCCTATTCAGGCTTGCGATATCTCAGTGAGACCTTTTGACAAGATGGCAATAGACATTATTGGTCCATTGCTACCATCGGCCAGAGGACATAGATTCGTCCTTACGTGCATTGATTTGTGCACACGATGGCCAGAAGCTATCCCATTAAAGACCACCACTACCACAGATGTAGCTGATGCACTACATCTCATCTTTTCTAGAATAGGGTTTCCTAGAAAACTTTTATCAGACCATGGGTCACAGTTTATATCTGACACCATGAAGGAAGTCATGAAAACTTGGGACATTGATAGGAATTTAAGTAGTATTTATCATCCGATGAGTAATGGTGCGGTTGAAAGACTTAACCGTACACTTAAACAACTACTACATAAGGTTACTGCTAAGCACCCTCATGACTGGGACAGAGCACTCCCAGCTGTTCTATTTGCTTATCGGGAGGTACCGCATGAACAAACTGGCTTCTCTCCCTTTGAATTAGTTTTTGGTGCTCCCCCAAGAGGTCCTATGGGACTAATAAAAAACTTATTAATTGACGAGGAGATGACTCAGGACACTCAGTCATCTTACGAGTACGTAATTAATCTTCGGAAGAACATTATTGAGTCTTGCCAGTTGGCAACAGCTTCTTCTGAGGCTGCAAAAGCTAAGGCTCGATCTCTACAAAATAGGTCTCGACGATTACGCCAATTATTCCCAGGCGACGAAGCTTATGTGTTACTTCCTCACAATAACAATAAATTACTGATATCTTGGAATGGTCCTTACAAAGTCATTGATAAAATTTCCGACGTTGATTACGTCTTAGATATCAGGGACACAAAAAGATATTTCATATTAACATGCTCAAGCAATTTCATACACGTCCTGAACACTTACAGTCAATTTTTCATGAACTAGATGACAACACAGTATCCACTTGTCATTATTCTAACTTATCTGTCATCCAGGAAGAAGAATCTTCTTTTCCTGAGGTACAGTTACCGTTACCTGTACCAGTAGTTCAACCTACTGAATCTTGGCGGGATGTAACCATCTCTTCAACGGTTACACCGCAACAGCGTCTACAGATTGCTAATCTATTACAATCTTATCCAGATGTGTTGACCGACGTTCCGGGTCGCACATCGGCTATCAGTCATGACATTACTCTCAATGACGATACACCTATTCGTGTACATCCCTATTCTGTTCCTTTACATTTCCTTGCTAAAACTACTAAGGAACTTGAACAGATGTTGTCTCTGGGAATCATTGAGACTAGTAATTCGCCATTCTCTTCTCCATTAGTGATTGTCCGGAAGAAGGACAATAACATCAGACTATGTGTTGATTATAGAAAATTAAATGCTAAGACTATAGTTGACAGCGAACCACATCCACTTATTGACGACTTACTACCACGTCTATCCAACGCAACTATATTTAGTAAGATAGACTTAACTAAAGGTTATTGGCAGATACCACTGACCGAAAAGGCTAAGTACTACACCGCATTTTCCACTCCACAAGGTCTATACCAGTGGAATGTGATGCCTTTTGGGCTTGTTAATGCGCCAGCTACCTTCATTCGCCTGATGCGACAAATTTTATCAGGTAGACCAGACGTTATTACATATATTGACGACATATGCTTGTTTAGTTCGTCGTTTGAGGAACATGTTTCGGGACTTAGATATGTTTTTGACACTCTAAGGAATTATCATCTAACTGCTAAACCTACAAAGGTGCAAATCGCGTGTAATGAGATAACCTTTTTGGGACATATCATTGGATCGGGATATATCCGAACGTTACCTAGTACAGTCTCCAAAATTCTAAACATAGCAGTTCCTCAGACGAAGAAACAGGTCAGGAGTTTGTTAGGACTTGTTCAATATTACAGTAGATTCATACCAAACTTGTCATCCATCACGGCTGTATTGTCTTCATTGTTAAAAAAAGATATGCCGGTGAAGGTGACATGGACTGGTACATGCAATGAAACTTTCAACAAAATTATAAATTTGTTCTCGCATGAACCAATTTTAAGACTTCCCGATGCTTCCAAAAGATTTTTCTTACGAACAGATGCTAGTAACTACGGCATTGGTGCATGCCTGCTCCAGAACCATGATGGCATTCTACATCCTACCTTATACATATCAAGAAAGCTGAAGCCGGCAGAAACGAAGTATTCAACAGTCGACAAGGAACTTTTATCTGTGATCTGGGCAATAACCAAACTTGAAAAATTCTTGCTCGGTGCTCCCTTCACCATACAGACGGACCAACGTGCTGTAGCATCCTTGCGTCGATCGAATCATAAAAGCCAGAAACTCGCCAGATATTCAATCATCCTACAGCCATTTGAATTTTCCATTGAACATATTCCTGGCACTGAAAATTGTGTGGCAGATGCATTGTCACGTAATCCTATTGACGACGAATAATCAACATTGACACTCTTAAACTATTTCAATCAGCACTACATTGGATTGAACGAAGTATCAACTATAAAGGAACTAACCTTGCCTTCAATTTAAACTTTATATACACTATATGCATCACAGAATTGAACTACAAGACAATCAAGGTATATATACTGACATTCGAACTTCGTCTAATGTCCATACACGATATACGAATATCATTGATCAATCATGGAACAATATCTGACGACAAGTCGAACTTATTATCCTAGGTGCACTTAATTCTTGGATGCTAGGATAAATGACATTTCTTTCCAACGTAAACGTTTGAACATTTTTGCCTAAAAGAATTCATCAGGATCAAGACTACGGATGGATCATCATATCCTATACTAATTAATTAGTTAACTTAACTTCTTAATTGAATTATTATCAATAAAATGAAATGTGAGAAAAAAATGAAATGAAAGAACAAAAAAGAGAACGAAATACTAAAAGAAGAAATTATGAAAAGAGAAAATAAATCTCACACAAGTATTAGATTAATAATTTTTTTTTTTAATGTACCTATACATTATTTAGTTAGTTAAATTAGATAGTTATTATTCACTAACACTTAACACACACAATTAAGTTAAAACTTATATTCGAATTTCTTTCTATTTCTTCTCACTTATTTTGTCTTTTTCTTCTCTCATAACATCGCGTTACATAGAACCTTAATAATTTAACTCTTAATTTAATTAATTAATTTAATTTTAATTAGTCAAATTAATTCCTATATGACATACTAATACGACAGACCTTACTTTAATTTAATTTTATCATTCACTATTAACATTGGACATTTATTTAGTTGATATAATAATATGTATAATATTGATATATAATGTGATTTATGTTAGATGACTATGACAAATAGTTAGTTGACACGACCGCAACACGGTTCTACTCAGAACATCGTCGGCCATATGTCACAATTGTGTTAAATTTTTTTGAAAAATTGTTAAGTCGGATAGATATTGAAAAAAAATCTATCGATTTTTTTTTCCCCGGTGTACAGGGAATTGTTACGGTATATGATATTAACGCCGTCTGCTAAAGGTTACCAGACGTGCAATTGTAAAGGTTAAGACATTTAATATATTGCGATAGATGTTTCAATTACTGAACGCTTCATACACGATCGATTATGACGTGTATAGCGTTGTTTAGGACACAGTCGGTAACTAAGAAACGCTACCCTTTGTTACTTGACCGCCAAGCTGAATAGCTGCGTTTTTTTCTAACCTTCCAATTTAATGGCAGGATATAGCCATTTTATGTGCATTTTTGATGGATCAGGGTCAGTCCTAGAACTCAATATGAGAGGGAAATTATTGGAGGTTAGTATTTAACTAGAATCCTCAGAAGGATGAGAATAATCGTCAAATTCGTATGAATATATTCAGACTCGCAGTCTCACTGTCGGCAGGTAGCCATGTCTATCTGCTCGTGCATATAGCTGTGATGTTCTGACGACAATACTGCATTGTATCCTCATAACGGACATTGACACATAACCAGCAGTCTACGTTGTTGATTAATTTATGCATGACTTATATGGACTTACGCTCTACCCCTATTGGAATTGATCATCATGTATGTATCACTGTGAATAAATGTATGGACTCAATGAACCGACTTATCACGTCAATGGAATTACAAGTTCAATATAATTGCAACTTTCAAATGTTTGCTCACACGTTTTTCTACCCCACCCCGCATTCGCGTAAAGCAACACCAATTGACACGATGAAAATCTTGAATGAAACCATATAAGAACTCAACTAACATGGCCAAGATTTATAACCACTTTATTGACATTATATGGAACATTGTTGTCAAATTGAATGTTCCAGAACAACAGAGAAGATCGCCAGCCCAAGTTCAGGGTCTAGAGACAAACAAAAAATATATGGACGCCTAACTAAGACTATGGAAGGCGGATCTATTATTGAGATCAGTGGGAACATATCACCTATCTTATTGAAGGAAAGAGGAAACTATTTAGCATATCTCAGATGCAATGCAGTCTTGGAGAACTGGTACTATATGAAAACAACTGGGTAAGATGTGCTACGTTGGTCAGAGAGATCTGACCCATTCTGTGTAATGTTGATGTGTTGTGCTGTGTGTAAGAGTGGTGCAGTGGATAGAGTACTGACACATGGCACAAATTTTGTTTCAGAATTGTGAGTTTCTGTTGTGGCACTAAGGTAGTGCCACATACTTAAGCAAGAATACACAAGCAGATGTGTGTGCCGCCTAACGTTTGTGTCGGTGCAGCCTAGCATTGTATTACAGCTACAGAGAGGAGTGGGCCACAGAAATCCAGTATTGGATCTTCACAGACAAGATGAGTGAATACGTGGCCTGCTGAAAATTCACCAGTATTCACAACTATTCACAAATATTTCCCCCATCAAAATTATACTTAATTCTTGGGAAATATAACAGTTAACTACAGTTTATAAGTCAATGGACAAAGCTCGTTGTAATCACAGAGTGGGAGTGATGACACCACCCCAACAGCACATCCAGTAATAGTTTCCCAGAGACAGTAGAAATATTATTAAGATTAACCAGTCTTATAAAATACCTATGTACACAAATTCCATTTTATTATGCCATATATTTATGCATTCTATTTATAACACCATAACGTTTCATATGTTCTGACCAAAATAAAACATTGGTTCAGAACTAATAAATTTAGAAAAAATTTTTAAAATCAAAACTAAAACAGTCTGAGTTAGTTCAGTGTGTTATAGATTTTATTAATATTATTAGACTTATTAATTACCTGTGTGTGTTTGTATATTCTATTACAACACATTACATTTCAGTACCCTAGACATTTTAACGTAGCTACATTCATAATAGTAAAAGAAATCTGTTTGAGGTCGTAGTGGTAGTAAGAAGGGCCTTCTATAATTCACATAAACATTTATCTCAGGAGCCTTCACAGCTGACCTCATTCATTACACTAGGTAACATAACAACCATACAATACCATCAAAACCACTACAATTATTGGGGTCTTGTCCGGGGATATTTAGTTTATCAAAGATATTAGAATCTCCTGGTGAGAGAATTAAACCAATGGGGACAGATTGTATAATTTAAAAAGTGTCCCTTAAAATAAAAAGGGGAAAATAAAAGTTGGTGAATCTTCACAGCCAGTGGTAAATAGTTAATTAATTAATTAATTAGAATTACCTTGGCCATTTTATATAATTAGAATTACCTTAGTCAGTATATAATTAGATTTACCTTGGTCATTGTTATTTTGTATGATGGCTGACCTAGCAAAATTTAGATCGGCTGCTGTGCTAACGGCGAAGGAGATGAATATGGAGGGTCAGGTTTTAATTCAGTATGTAACTGCAGAATGTGACAAGTATATTGAAAGGGAAGATAGGAGGTTAGCTGAAGAGACGAGGTTACACATTGAGGCTGATAAAGAACTTAAGAGGTTGCAGACTGAGGCTGACAAAGAGGCAAAAGCATTGGAGGCAGAAGAAAAACGACAGCAAAGGGAGGCAGAAGATAGAAGGTTGCAAAGGGAGCACGAATTACGACTAAGGGAGCTGGAATTACAAGGCTATGCTCCTGAAAATGGTGCCAGCCCTTTGCCTCAGATGCTACGCCTAGTCAGGGAGCCTCAACCTCGGCTATGGGGTTTCATTTAGACCATTTTGTTGAGAAAGACGATGACATCGAGGGGTACCTCAGTAGATTTGAATTATTAGCTACTACATATGGGTTAGAGAGAGAGAGAGGTGGAGTCTAAAGTTATCACAGGGACTGAGAGGTACTTCTTATGAAGTCTTTGCTAAAATGAATAGAGAAGACCAAGACAATTATGACATGCTAAAGCAGGCTTTGTTATTAAGATATGAAAAGAATGGTGAATTCTATCGTAAGAAGTTTAGAAATGCCAAGCTGTTGTCTGGGGAGACTGTTGCGTGATAAATTCTCGCAACATCGTTTTATTACAATATCTATTTTATAACGCAAGGGCAACAACTGCTTGAAATTTATAGTCACTTTTCTCGGTAAGCATTTGTCTTCCCGCGTTGGTATTGAATGCAGTTAAGTTTTGAGCTGTGGTCTTTTTGCGCTGGACTGCGCATGACTGGTCTTGTTTTTTTGGTCGATCGGTTTCCGCCCACCACGAGTGGAGTGAGCGATTTGAATGGCGAAAGAGATGCCTCGTTGAAGAGGGGATCTCCGCTATTTTTTTTGTTCTGTCAGGGATGTGTAGTCCTCTTAATGGATATTTCGTTTATTCGAGATAATACCTCTAGTGTTTCCCACATGTCGGGAGGCGTGATATTTCTGTGTATTTCCTGAAGGCAAGGTAAATTGACTTTTCATTAACTCTATCGATTTTTGGGTCGTGAGCGATTTCGATTCATAGCCTGTCTTCGAAAGTCGTCGTCACGAGATGTTTTCCCAGCTCACATGTCGCTGTATTGTACTGCATCGGTTGATGCATGTCCTAAGGACCATTACTTGCTACTTTGTTAAATGAACTAGGTTTGGAAAACCTTTATTATCTAGAGGATATTTTTGAGGACATTATTTATACTTCGGCAGACGTGTCTGTCTTGCTGAAGTCAGACTAAGGAGAGTGAACTGATCTCATACATCTGGTTATCTCCTGGCTGTTGTAGAAAAGGATGGAGTTTTTCACCTGACTACATTTACAGCACTATGAAATATAACATGCATCTGACTCATCATTGTAATGCTGTCTACCGTCTATTGCTGTATTGAATGTTGCTGTGATAATGACTGTTTGATGTGCCTACATATTCGCGTAACCATTTTGTCACTGTGGCGTCCACAATAAATAATGAAGAAAAAACGTCAACGGCTGTTACAAGAATCATTGACTTTATACGTCGTGAGTTTACTGACGTCCTATGTGGATTGCCCTGTTATTTTTGTATGAACATTGTTTGACTGAACACATCTGCACACTACACAAAACCAGACATGCGGATACCATCCATCATCATATGGCATCACGCATCATTTGGTGGCCATAAGCTGGTTTGATTCTGGTACCAGCAAACACGGGGTCCCTTACCCACTTCATTTTCAACAAGAATTCATCAGCATCCTTCAAGAAATTAACATTCTTCAATACAGTCAACATCTTCAAAATTTTCAAAGTACTCGGCGTTGCCCGGTAAAAGTCAAAATTTCAACTTTTTGACGGAAACAAGAATTTGACAGTACCCGGCGTTGTTACATGTTGCCGGATAACTCGGACTGCTGTTATCTTTTACGCAAGTCAAGCAAGTTGCTGCTGTCAAGGTTCCAGTGCTGTCGTTTTTGTGAAGGTCAAGTGCCGGTTGAAACGGGTTGTTTTCTGAAGAAGGCCAAGTACCGATTTCCATCAACTTATTTTTGGATTAGAAGGTCAAGTGCCGAAACAACTCAACACACAGTATTTCAGAAGCTCTTGTACCATCGTGTTAGCAGTGGAAGCAGTTCAGATGTGCCATCATCGTTGGAGCTTCGCTCTTTAGGACGTTGATTGACATCCGTTTTTTCTGCTGTTCGACGATTGGAAGCCTATAAGTTAAGTGGCCTGTTTGTATGTAAACTGTGCCCTTATACTTCTGCTGAGTCTTCTGTGTATCATCTCATTCTATATGTTATATGTCTATATGTTATTTGTATATTTATATGTTTATATTTCAGCGGGTTCTCGGTTGGGTGGTGTCTCCGTTAGATTATGCCACGTCATAGAGGTCGTCTATTGTGAGCGTTTTCTGTAGGGTTTGCAAATTTCCGATACTGGAATTTGCTAAGCGACTTCTGTTGCTATTTATGTTAGCTGTGATGACATGTTTTAATATTGTTTTCGTTATTATTTCGCATTCTTTAGTTTTGTTTTGATTTGTTTGTATTTGTTAGCCTACTCTTGTCTATAATTTAGTTTCATACAACATTTTTGTTTATACACTGTGGTGTCATGTATTTTGTTTAATTATAGCGCAGATATCGTCACATTTTTTGTGATATTTCATTAATTTCTGCTTTATTTTTAGTTGATTTCTGCGAACGTTTTTGTATTGTTGCTGATCTTTGTTATTGTTTACATTGTTATTGTTTACATTGTTTGCATTGTTTTCATTTTCAATGTTTACATTCTGCATGTGTTTACATAGTCATTGTTTACAGTTATAGTAATTAGTTAATGGGCTATGCTAATGCACTGTTACTACTACACTGATGATAAATGAATGATGAATAGTGTCGTGCACTATTGAATGAGAAGTGCACTTATGATCAAGAATTGAGTGCTGATATTTCATATACAAGTTCTTTGATTGGAGACTTGTTTCCCACAGAGACTGGGATAATATAATGTGATGTGAATATACAAGTGCTTAATTAAGACTTGTTACACTTAGGTTTGAAATAAATTAGTTAATTATTTCAGGTTTTGGACTCATATGTTAGACAACATGTCTACATTTGAGCACTTTATTGAGCAGGGTAAATTGCTTGGGAAGACTGGTGATAAGTTAGAAGAATTTGCAACTGCTCGATATGATAAAGCAATGGAAGCTGAACAAAAGAAACTGCAGATGCAGGTGGATGAAAAAAGATTCCAAATGGAAATGGAAAAACAAAAAAGGGAATCAGAAGCTGAGGAGAGAAAACTCCAGCTACAGCTAGAGGCTGAGAATAAAAGACTTGAAAAAGAGGCTGAAAATAAAAGACTTGAAAAAGAGGCTGAAAATAAAAGACTTGAAAAAGAGGCTGAAAATAAAAGACTTGAAAAAGAGGCTGAAAATAAAAGACTTGAAAAAGAAGCTGAAAATGAAAGACTTCAAAAAGAGGCTCAGGCTGAGGAAAGAAGATTACAGAGAGAGTCTGATGAGAGGAAAGAGAAAGCAAAAATGGAACATGAAGAAAAGGTCTTAGCTTTAGAGTTGGAAAAATTGAAATTGACGAGCATGAGTAATGGTAATGATTCAAACAAGGGTTCATCTTCTGGTAAGGCTAATAATGATACTTTTAAGATTAAGTTACCAACATTTAGTCCTTCCAGTGATGACATAATGTTCTATCTGGACAGATTTGAACAAGCATGTACAGCTCATAACATAGACAAAGCAAAATATGTTTATCAGTTATCAGGGATACTGACAGGTAAAGCTCTAAGTATATTAAATATGGTGGATGAACCTGACAAGAACAATTATGAGGTTGTCAGGGCCGCTTTGTTAAAGAAATATCAGCTTAACGAAGACGGCTATCGTCTACAATTTAAAAACATGTTACCTGAAAATGGAGTTGAATTCTCCGAGTTTATTGCAAGAATACGCATTACTTTCTCACGATGGGTTGAACTATCTAAGACGGAAAAAACTTATGAAGGACTTATGGACTTAATACTTAGAGACAAAGTCATGTCGTCTGTCAATGAGTCTTTCCTTGTTTTCCTTCATGAACGTAAACCTAAAACAATAAAAGAAATGGAAGATTTCTGTTGCCAATACGTAACTGCGCACCCACACATAACCATGGGTAACTCTAAGGTGAAAGAAGGTTTACCAGTTGCTTCGGCAGCTCCGTATGGCCAAAACTTTGCTCGTAGATTCCAACAAAATTTTGATAGAAAGAGTAGCGGTAATTTCTGTCAAAATCATGGAAATCAATTTCATGGTGATTCTTCTTCGAAGAATTGGAGACAGCCTGATAGTACTCGTTACTATCACCCTAATAATTATAAGCATTTCAAAAGAGGATATGGTAATAGAGGTTATTCCTGCCGAAGACCTCAGAACCAAACAAATAGATGTTCGCATCAATGTGAACATGATAGTAATCGTGGAAACTGGAATTCGAACCAGGATAACAATTACAATAGAGACAATAATAACTGCAGAGATAATAATAACTCTGATAACTTCAGAGGTAATAATAGTCGGGGTAGATCTCAACACAAAAAAAAGAGATATCAGCAGGCTAATGCTGTACAACAGGAAACTGAGGGAGCCTGTAATCATGTTGTTGATAGTAAAAACTTTGACGCTGTCACTGGTTCTGCTTTTGACTTTGAGAGAGCAAACAAATGCCCCCAATGCAGTACTTTATTCGAACCGGGTACCATAACTACTTTGAGTTGTGGTCACCCACTTCCCGCTCTTCCTGCTGCTGTTGCGCATGACGGGAGGGGTTCTTTAATTCTACATAAGGGTCTTGTTAATGATACTCCGGTCTCACTACTTTTCGATTCCGGATGCACCACTATTGGTGTTAGACAATCGCTTGTAGATCCATCTTGTGCTACAGGAAGGGTTATTAAATGTGTCACATTTGGCGGCACTCTAGAAAAATATCCTACTGCTGTAATTCGCATTGCCACTCCTTTCTTTACTGGAGATGTGCATGCTTGTCTCTTACCTAATCCTATTGCGGACCTTATTATTGGTCGTATTCACGGAGTTAGGGAGTGTACCCCACAGCAGATTGCTGCTTGGGAAGATAATAACATGCAAGCTACAAATGCAGTAGTTACAAGAGCACAAGCTCTACAAACACCCGAAACTTCACTGAATAGTGATAATGAAGTTGATAGCCAAGATAGTCACTTAGTAATCACTCGTGACTCTTTCATAAAATTGCAAGAAGAAGATCCTTCTTTAAAAAAAATTCTTCGTTCTTGCGAAGAAAGGTGATCCGAATCAGGATACAAATAGAAAATCTTGGATTGCAATGAGAAACGGCGTACTTGTACGTATGGTACAAGATTCGACTACGTCGGCACATTCGCAAATTCTTGTTCCCAAGAGCATGAGAGTGCAAATATTACAACATGCTCATGACTCGCAATGTGCTGGACATATGGGTTTTTCCCGTACGAAGTCGAGAGTCCTTGCGGCTTTCTTTTGGCCTTTTGTCAATAAGGACATTCGTATTTACTGCCGATCATGCAAGGTATGTCAGGAGGTCAAATCTAGAGGACCACGACATGCTGCGCCTATCCAGGCTGCTGACATTCCTATTCGGCCGTTTCAGAAAATGGCCATAGATATTATTGGCCCTTTTAAGGTCAAGTCGGCCAGAGGACATCAGTTTATCCTTACATGTGTCGATATGTGCACACGTTGGCCAGAGGCTATTCCTCTTAAGAGCATATCTACTACAGATATCGCAGATGCTCTTTGGTTGATATTTTCTCGCTTGGGGTTCCCCAGAGAAATATTGTCAGACCATGGCACTCAACTCATATCTGACACTATGTCACAGGTAATGTCTACCTTACATATTGAACGATCTCTCAGTAGTATCTACCATCCTATGTCTAATGGGTTAGTTGAGCGTCTGAATAGAACGCTCAAGACTTTGCTTGGTAAGATAACTGAAGATCATCCTCAAGATTGGGACAGGGTTTTACCCGCGGCTCTCTTTGCCTATAGAGAAGTCCCTAATGAACACACAGGATTTTTTCCCTTCGAACTTGTCTTTGGCGCGCGTCCACGCGGCCCTATGTCTTTATTACACGATCTCATCACTGCCGATGATATTAGCGATGAAACTCAATCCTCATATGAGTATGTCATTGCTCTTAGACAAAAGATCATTGAGGCATGTAAGCTAGCAACTGCTTCATCAGAAATTGCTAAAGAGAAGGCAAGACAGTTTGCTAACAAGAATAGATGTCTACGACAACTTTGTCCAGGTGACAAAGCATTCGTCCTACTCCCCAGTAGGGAAAATAGACTTCTTATTGCATGGAAAGGTCCGTATGCAATAGTCTCTCGGATTTCCGATGTTGACTATGTGGTCGATATTGATGGAAAGCATAAAACTTTCCACATAAACATGCTTTCGGAATTTCGAACGTCCGGACTATTTGCTGCCTATTTTCCAGGCAACGGATGATGCTCCTGCACCTCACGGTCATTATTCATCCCTGTCTGTCATACAGGATGAGGAATCTACCTTCTCTGATGTTAATCTTCCCCTTCCAGTGGTTCCATTACATTCTACGGAATCTTGGAAAAACGTTTCTGTTTCTCCTAATCTTTCTGGTGACGAACATCGACAAGTCTCGTCGATGTTACAAACATTTCAGGATGTTCTCACTGACATTCCTGGACACACAGATGTCATAGAACATGACATAATTCTTACCGACAATAATCCAATTAGGGTTAGGCCTTATCCTATTCCTATACACTTTCAGTCGCAAGTGGAAAAGGAATTGGATGAAATGATTCAATTAAATATAATTGAACCATCGACTTCACCATATTCTTCTTCCATGGTTATTGTCCGGAAGAAGGATAAGAACATACGAATTTGTGTTGATTATCGCAAATTGAATCAGGTCACAATGTTCGATGCTGAACCGATGCCTTTGTTAGAAGATCTACTGATTAGACTTTCTAATTCTAGATTCTTCACTAAACTTGACTTGTCTAAAGGTTATTGGCAAGTGCCTTTAGCAGAGCATGCCAAACCTCTTACTGCTTTTTCTACACCTAGGGGTCTATTTCAATGGAATGTTATGCCTTTTGGTCTCATGAACGCCCCTGCCACTTTCGTTCGCATGATGCGTCGAATTCTGTCACATCGTTCGGATGTCATCGCATACATAGATGACATCTGTCTCTTCAGTGATACCTGGGAAGATCACTATTTAGGGTTATATGACTTACTGTCCACTCTACGTGAGAATAATTTGACAGCGAAACCTTCTAAAGCTTTTGTTGGTTTTGGTGAAATCTCTTTCCTGGGTCATCGTGTTGGTCATGGTCTCTTGAAGACAGAAGACCACAATACTTCCAAAATACTGAACATCTCTGTTCCTAAAACGAAGAAACAAGTTAGGAGTCTCTTAGGTTTAATTCAATTTTATGGGAGATTTATTCCAAATTTATCTTCGATCATGGCACCTCTCTCAACATTGTTGAAGAAAGGTTCGCCTAATCTGGTCCGTTGGTCTGAAGAATGCCAATCTTCACTAGACCAAATCAAGAATATATTTTCTTCTCCTCCCATCTTAAGATTACCTACTCTTGATAGGACTTTTGTTCTTCGGAGTGATGCTTCATCCACTGGGATTGGAGCAGCACTGATGCAAGAATATGCAAATACTCTGCATCCTGTTATGTACATTTCTAGAAAACTAAATGCGGCAGAGAGGAACTACTCGGTTTTAGACCGTGAGTTGTTAGCGATGGTTTGGTCAATTCTAAAGCTACAAAGATTCCTCCTGGGCGCACATTTCATTCTAGAGACTGATCAGAAAGCTCTTACAGCTATTCAGACTAAGAATTTGAAGAGTTCGAGATCCACTCGATATGCTATAGCTCTTCAACCTTTTCACTTCACGGTACGAGCTATCCGTGGTGCGGATAATGTGATGGCTGACATTTTGTCTAGATGCCCACTTGACTCCAACTAATACTTCTGTCCTATATTTCCATATATTACAGAGTCATAACACACCTATATTTCTACAATGGATTAGCACATCTGTACTTACTTTATATGTACACACTATCGTGCTTTGTTGTCATCTTCTTCTGTTCGTTTTTTAAGATGATAGAGGAAGACTGAGTAGTTAATATAAGGGCCGTTAGTTTACTAAACAGCCACAATTATTAATAATGTATTGTACCTTATGAAGCATATTAGTTATTAATTAGCATTATATTGCTTGTACTTTCTCAGAATGTCATTGTTGAGCTGAGGACTTACCTTACTAGTATTAAGCATGACGAGTTCTAGATTGTGTACTTACCCTCGGAATACCAGAGCATATGTCCTGGATCGTCATGTAGTTTAACTTTACTATGTACTTATGTCATTACATGTCAAAGAATGTACTGTTTAAATTTTCCTATCAGATTTGTACATCCATTTTTAAAGACAATATTAGAGTATGCTGTTTAATGATGATTATGGTAACTTGCATACGTATATTGTGTTTACATGCTAACGTGATGTGTGTTGGTGACACCTCCCCGATGTGAATATTTTTTGAGACATATTTATTTTTCTGTTGAGGTATATCCTCACCAGACACTCTATATTTAGCCTCATGTTAGGCAATTTAATTAATTATCAGCGCATAATTCGTGCGTTTTGAGCCGCTTATCGCATGCTCTTTGATATTTAAAAAAAAAAAATATGTTCCACATTTTTTTTTTATCGGGAGGAGGTGGTGATATGTTGCGTGATAAATTCTCGCAACATCGTTTTATTACAATATCTATTTTATAACGCAAGGGCAACAACTGCTTGAAATTTATAGTCACTTTTCTCGGTAAGCATTTGTCTTCCCGCGTTGGTATTGAATGCAGTTAAGTTTTGAGCTGTGGTCTTTTTGCGCTGGACTGCGCATGACTGGTCTTGTTTTTTTGGTCGATCGGTTTCCGCCCACCACGAGTGGAGTGAGCGATTTGAATGGCGAAAGAGATGCCTCGTTGAAGAGGGGATCTCCGCTATTTTTTGTTCTGTCAGGGATGTGTAGTCCTCTTAATGGATATTTCGTTTATTCGAGATAATACCTCTAGTGTTTCCCACATGTCGGGAGGCGTGATATTTCTGTGTATTTCCTGAAGGCAAGGTAAATTGACTTTTCATTAACTCTATCGATTTTGGGTCGTGAGCGATTTCGATTCATAGCCTGTCTTCGAAAGTCGTCGTCACGAGATGTTTTCCCAGCTCACATGTCGCTGTATTGTACTGCATCGGTTGATGCATGTCCCAAGGACCATTACTTGCTACTTTGTTAAATGAACTAGGTTTGGAAAACCTTTATTATCTAGAGGATATTTTTGAGGACATTATTTATACTTCGGCAGACGTGTCTGTCTTGCTGAAGTCAGACTAAGGAGAGTGAACTGATCTCATACATCTGGTTATCTCCTGGCTGTTATAGAAAAGGATGGAGTTTTTTCACCTGACTACATTTACAGCACTATGAAATATAACATGCATCTGACTCATCATTGTAATGCTGTCTACCGTCTATTGCTGTATTGAATGTTGCTGTGATAATGACTGTTTGATGTGCCTACATATTCGCGTAACCATTTTGTCACTGTGGCGTCCACAATAAATAATGAAGAAAAACGTCAACGGCTGTTACAAGAATCATTGACTTTATACGTCGTGAGTTTACTGACGTCCTATGTGGATTGCCCTGTTATTTTTGTATGAACATTGTTTGACTGAACACATCTGCACACTACACAAAACCAGACATGCGGATACCATCCATCATCATATGGCATCACGCATCAGAGACATACCACCAATTCTCTGCCAGACTGGAAACCTATTTGGAGAAATGGACTGCTCTGGGGAAGAACCAAGATCTTAAAGAGATGATCATGATAGAGCAATTAAGAGAGTCCGTGGCTCCAGACTTGAGAAAATTTCTCATGGAACAAGGTGCAGAGAGGTTGGGGGAGGTTTTAAATGTCGCTGAGAGGTATCAGGCAGCTTAGGCAGAGGTAAGTGGCACTAAAAAGAAGCACATAGAAAATTTTAAAGCTCCACAGCAATTTAGTAGATTTGATAACAGAGAACAAGGTAATAAAGGCAGAACAAACGTTGATAGGCCAAGAAATGACTATCGTAACAGAAACTCACAGTTCAATGACCAAAAATATAATGAAAGAAAACCGTTTAACCAAGGAAAAAGATGGTGCAAATGGTGTAAGAAAGACAACAATAACACCGAATTTTGTAAAAGGAAACCTTCAAACATTGCTGCAATGAAGTCGGGGACTCGAAGATTAAAGGTTAATCCTAGTGGACAGCAGGAACCTTATCACCCCCCAGTTTGTGAGGATGTTATTTGTAATGGGGTCACCATAAGGTGCCTTTATGATACAGGTTTGGATTATGATTCAGTTGTGAAGTCTAGCCTAGTGGACCCAAGTCAGTATACCACAGAAACAGTGGAAATACAAGGGGCGACTAAGGACATACCACTCATGACACTTCCCATCGCAAGGATAACGGTGAAAACTCGCTATGTGGAAGGAGAAATCAGAGCAGCAGTGATAGATGAACCAATCTACCCTCTGATATTGGGGTGTAGGTACGTCTTCTTGGGGAATCCCGAGAGACCTGTGATCATGGCGACAGTGCAGACCAGGTCACAGAAAAAGGAGGAAGAAGGTGAACCTATAAATGCTCATCCAGAGGAGATGAGGAAGGCGCAGGCTGAGGATAGGACACTCAAGCCATGTTTTAAAAACTTGCCCAAATGCCACACACCTCCAAGCAAGGGAGAGTACTTTATGAAGAACAAACTATTATACAGGAAGACAGGAACTAGATCCACTGGTCACGGACAGTTGGTTCTTCCCAAGGTATATAGGGCAAATTTAATAAGGAGCTTACATGTTGGAAAAGATGGTGACCATGAGAAAGTAGGTACCATCTGCCAAAAAGTTGCTCGAAAATACTATTGGCCCGACGTAAATGTCGATATTGAAAACTTTGTAGAAGCATGTGGCATATTTCATGAGGGAACACCCACAAAGGGAAAATATGTGCAGGACCTAGAACCGCCACGGGGCAAACTTAGGCCTGGAAGGAAAAATAATTATAATCAGGTAGGCAAAGTGGAATGGGAGCCCCCTTTTCACACCCAGTCTTCACTTGAATGGATTAACATGGCCACTATGCGACAAGTACAAAGAGTAAATTTACCCCAGAATAAGCTGACAATCCCTCGGTCAGCCTTATATCAACTGGAGGAAAATAAAAGAGAGCGAAGATCTCTCATCAGCAATCTAAAGTGGGGGGACAAACCCAAGAAAAAAATTGGTAGTGGTCGATTTGTGAGTGATGATTCTAGGAAGAAAAGTCCTCATTTTAATGCTTCCAATGGATGGGACCCGACGGGTGCCATGAAAAATAAGTATGGAAAATTAAAAGTCCAGATGTAGATTATTAAGGACCTGGACAGATGAGAAGGCAGAAGAGACTGTTACCTCATCGTATCAATATGTCAACGAACTGACCACTCGTCTGAAAGCTGGATGAAAACTGGCAAATGATAATTTGAGACAAGCCAGGAAGAAACATGCAGCATATTTTAATAGGAAGGCAAAGGACAGAGAACTAGCTGTGGGAGAGAAGGTGCTTCTTCTACTACCCGGCAGCCAGAATAAATTACAAATTGGATGGCAAGGTCCATATACGGTTCTAGAGAAGGTGTCTAGAACAAACTATAAAATTGACAAAAAGGGGAAGGAGAAAGTTTATCACGTAAACCTTTTAAAGAAGTATCTGGACAGACCACTCCAGGAAAGCACCCCCTTACTGACCTTGGCTATCGCAACTCAAATGCAAAAGGAACCACTCACCTCACATGAATACCCATTACATCCTTGTGAGACAGCTGCACAAGTAAAAGTCAGTAAGCACCTGACTAAAAACCAGAGGGAGAGAGTTCAACAGGTTCTGGAGGAACATACAGATGTATTAACAGATAAACCAGGACATACAAATTTGCTACAGTATGACATGAAACTGGTAGACTCAAACCCAATCTGTATGAGAGCCTATTCTATTCCGTTCGCGAAGGAGAAGGCATTGAAAGAAGAAATAGATTATTTGTTGAAGGAGGGGATTATTTCACACAGTGAATCTTCTTTTAGCTCCAGTGTAGTTTTGTTGAGGAAACCGTCTGGGGAACATAGACTGTGCATAGATTACAGGAAACTGAATGCTGTCACAGAAGGACAAGTGGATCCATTACCAGACACAAAACAGTTATTTGCCAGATTAAACAAGGCAAAATACTTTTCGAAGGTGGATCTTAGTAAAGGCTATTACCAGATTCCAGTGAAGCCTGAAGTTAGACCATATTTAGCTTTTAGCACCTCGGAAGGACATTATGAATTCAACATGCTACCATTCCTATTGAAAAATGCTCCGAGTGTATTTTCAAGGATGATGCGCAAATTGTTGGATCCCCTGAATAACCCATGTATCACGAATTTCATGGATGATATTCTCGTCGCCACAGAGACATTTGAAGAACACATTAACTCTCTGAAAATGTTATTTGATAGGCTTAGGGAAGCGAACTTAACTGCTAGACCAACAAAATGTTGTATTGGATGCAAAGAGTTGGAATTCTTGGGACACACTGTATATCAGGGTAACATGACCCCTGACCCCAAGAACTTGGAAAAATTGCAGAGAGCACCTAGACCACAAACAAAAAAGGACGTGCGATCATTCGTGTCGTAATGTGGATTTTACCTAAAATATATCAAAAATTTTAACTCTATATGTGCTCCACTGACTGATCTGACTCGCAAGGGACATCCAGATAGAATTGTTTGGACTGCGCAATGTGAATTGGCTTTCCAAGAGTTAAAGGATAAACTCACTAGCAAGCCTATTCTCAAATTGCCTGATTTGACACAAGACTTTGTGGTGAGAACAGATGCAAGTAATGTAGGCCTCGGGGCGGCTCTGTTGCAAAGGTCATCTTCACCCGATGGGGAACTGAACCCAGTCGCTTATGCAAGCCGCAAATTGAATAAAGCGGATCAAGGATATTCCACAAGCGAAAAAGAATGTTTAGCGTTAATCTGGGCAATAAAAAAGTTCCAAATCTATCTGTATGGTAGGACTTTTGTGGTCCAGACGGATCATCAGCCCCTGGTGTTCTTATCTCAGGCTAAACATGAAAATGCAAGGTTGTTGAGATGGTCTTTATTGTTGCAACCTTATCAGTTTATTATCGAATACATCCCAGGGTCATTGAATGTCGGTGCAGATT
Organism: Oreohelix idahoensis; assembly: GCA_024509875.1. NCBI lineage: Eukaryota > Metazoa > Mollusca > Gastropoda > Stylommatophora > Oreohelicidae > Oreohelix > Oreohelix idahoensis. The sequence continues at coordinate 39,505 of JAMPIV010022210.1, forward strand.
TCCTCAGTCGGCACCCCTGTGATCAAAATTAGAGTAGTTGGTAGGCGTGAGGAGTAATTTTATCTATGTGTATCACTGGTTTTGGAACTTGCCGTAGTGCATGTTCTCAAGTGGGGAGATGTGTGATGAATTTACCGTGATACAACGTTAAAATATCTCCAATTATAAAGATAACATTGTAGGGATAAAAATAATGCGTAAGATACTAGGAGACATGCTCGCCTATGCCCGCATTTCCCACCGCCATTTAAACTAACTAGTTAAACATGCAGACGAAACGGTTTACCCTTTGTAGACGGGAGGATAACGGAGATATAAAAAAGGAAAAAATATGACTGAACACGTGTTGGAACCTAAAGGGCAAAAAAGACGCAATTGGTAATAAAAGAGAAAAAAAAATCATGCCACTAGTTTTAGCACAATGTAAGGAAATGGACAGAAAAGACCTTAGCTCTTATTCGAAACAGTCATTTCTTGGACGTTTTACGATACTTGGTTGTTTTATTTGAATTCAGCGGCAAACGCCGTGGAGAAGGTTCGGAAGACAAATTTCAAAAAACTACCCTTGAGAAAAAATATGTTTTTTCTTAATAATAAAGTTATGAATATAAAACCTAGCTAGTTTGATAGCCCATCTTAAGCAGAGAAATAATATACTTTAAATTATCCAGACGGATAGATAACAAGGAAGATATTGACAAAAGACTGTATTGTTCACATCAGACTAGCGACAGTATTGTTGTGCACACTTTCACTAAAGCCTCAAAATTGCGTCCTTGAGACACGGAAATGCTAAAATCTAGCTGTAATGAACGAGAGGGGGAAGGTGGAGAATTGTGGCTAAAAATAACTTAGGAGGCAGATTTGTGTAGGTTTTGTGTATAGTTGGTCCAAGAAACAAGTGTGTTTTGTGAAAAACCAAGTAGAGACAGACGGACCAACAGACAATAATACATACTTGACTGAGATCTGACTGAAATTTGACTTTTGGTTGAAGATTTGAAAAAGTTAGGGGGGAAGTCTGTGATTGGACAAATGTATTCATATTAGCGGGGTAGAGACGCGCAATTTTGCCATTTGCTATAAGTCTGTCCAGTAGACACAGTAAATAATTACCAGTGGTGTTTTTCCCAGAAGATATTACATACATTTTAGTGGGACGCCATACTATAGCCAGCAGCTCAGCTGAGTTTTGCTAGCATTAACTGTGTTCTCAATTCTGAATTCTGGTAAGAATGAAAGCATTTATCTTGTATATTTTAAATATTTTGAGTGATTGATACTGCCATATCATATAAAATGATTACGACAAGTAAGTGCTCGCTCTAGGTCCCCAGCCCAAGTTCAGGGTCTAGAGACAAACAAAAAATATATGGACGCCTAACTAAGACTATGGAAGGCGGATCTATTATTGAGATCAGTGGGAACATATCACCTATCTTATTGAAGGAAAGAGGAAACTATTTAGCATATCTCAGATGCAATGCAGTCTTGGGGAACTGGTACTATATGAAAACAACTGGGTAAGATGTGCTACGTTGGTCAGAGAGATCTGACCCATTCTGTGTAATGTTGATGTGTTGTGCTGTGTGTAAGAGTGGTGCAGTGGATAGAGTACTGACACATAGCACAAATTTTGTTTCAGAATTGTGAGTTTCTGTTGTGGCACTAAGGTAGTGCCACATACTTAAGCAAGAATACACAAGCAGATGTGTGTGCCGCCTAACGTTTGTGTCGGTGCAGCCTAGCATTGTATTACAGCTACAGAGAGGAGTGGGCCACAGAAATCCAGTATCGGATCTTCACAGACAAGATGAGTGAATACGTGGCCTGCTGAAGATTCACCAGTATTCACAACTATTCACAAATATTTCCCCCATCAAAATTATACTTAATTCTTGGGAAATATAACAGTTAACTACAGTTTATAAGTCAATGGACAAAGCTCGTTGTAATCACAGAGTGGGAGTGATGACACCACCCCAACAGCACATCCAGTAATAGTTTCCCAGAGACAGTAGAAATATTATTAAGATTAACCAGTCTTATAAAATACCTATGTACACAAATTCCATTTTATTATGCCATATATTTATGCATTCTATTTATAACACCATAACGTTTCATATGTTCTGACCAAAATAAAACATTGGTTCAGAACTAATAAATTTAGAAAAAATTGTTAAAATCAAAACTAAAACAGTCTGAGTTAGTTCAGTGTGTTATAGATTTTATTAATATTATTAGACTTATTAATTACCTGTGTGTGTTTGTATATTCTATTACAACACATTACATTTCAGTACCCTAGACTTTTTAACGTAGCTACATTCATAATAGTAAAAGAGATCTGTTTGAGGTCGTAGTGGTAGTAAGAAGGGCCTTCTATAATTCACATAAACATTTATCTCAGGAGCCTTCACAGCTGACCTCATACATTACACTATGTAACATAACAACCATACAATACCATCAAAACCACTACAATTATATATATATATATATATATATATATATATATATATATAATAGTCTTGCTCATACGTTTGCTTTCACCCTTATAATAACTGAATCAACTAAGATTGTTATGTTTTAAAATAACATGTAATACATTTAATAATCAGTTAGTTTTAACAGGTTAAAATAAATAGAATGATGGTGAATTTTAGATGAAAAATTAATTTCTTGTCATCGAGATTTGGTTTGAGTATTTAAATTTAAAATTAATATTTAATTGTAATGTCCGTTTGCTGGTGCCTTTTAGTTATCACTTACCTTGTATGAGCGAGTCCTGCAGCCGCAGATTTCGTCAAGTCTTTTGTGGTGATGACATTTCACCGTCTGATAGCTTAGTTCCTCGAACCGTCTGATAGCTTAGTTCCTCGAACCGTCTGATAGCTTAGTACCACAATCCCAAAGTAACTTTTGGGAACACAATCTTCTCGCACAGGTTAGAATGGATACAACACTTTATTAAATGTTTAGAATCACTTGGTTTGGGAAATTATAGTAATCCTCTTATGGCGGGTGTTCTGGGAATCACTTGGCCTGGGAAACTTTAGTAATCCTCTTATGACGGGTGTTCTAATTCCTTAGGTTTCCAGCCTTAATATTTAAAGTCCTGGTCCCTTAAGTTTACAGTCTTTGTATTTAAATATGCGGGTTTACTTGTAAGTTCTAAAGTTGCCCAAATACTCGATCTATCACTTATAATTATGGAATTCTAAGTCCGATGTCTCACTGGCTTATGGGAGTTGTTAGTTTGACGTTGCGATGCAGTCTGATTTTTGACTCCTATTTCGCTAGATTATGTCTCTCATTTCTCAGCTCAAATCCCAGATTGTGCTTCCAACGAATTTTCCAATAAAAGTCAATGTATATCCCGTCTCTCAAATCAAACCAATGGTTAGCTCTTTAGTACTATCTGGGTAGGGGTGTTTAAATTCATAATCTCCCCAGCGTGTTTTATAATATTAAATTTTAAAATCCCATCGCATAACCTCTTTCAATATGTCGTAATGCTTCCGCCAACTCACAAACAAATCTGTGAACTCATTTCCTTGCGTAATACTTTCCGCCAAGATTGCCTACCCAGGCAGATTATCAGCAATATCGATACCGAGAGGGCTCAGATAAAACGATTATCCAATTAATTCCCTCAGGCGGCTTCCTTAGATAGCAATCTGGCTTTCTGTGCGTGTTCGTGCGATACCACGTTGCACAAATAACTGACATCTCTTTCAAAGGACTGACTTACGTGATAATCGCATTAACCTGATAATACTACGTTCACTTAGTTAAACGTAAACAGTCTGGGAGCGGTCACTGCAAGAATGTAGGGCAAAAATTATGAAAAATAATAGAACGATGAAAGAGATCAATAAAAAAAAATGAGGTGATACTGCCGGAGTGAAAAAGAGAGAGAGGGGCACAAAAGAACATGCACAAAACCGTTTTGTCACAGAAAAGTCACCACGTGTAGTTCCTGTGGGTTTCTGAAGAGACAAAGAAAGAATAGGACTACTGCACACTCACGCATGTCGTAATATGATGTTGGGCACGGGGCTGGCAACCTTATCATGTAAAACAAGTTGTCACATAAACCACTGTTGCAAGAGCATGTGAATGCTTGGTGCCTGCAAGGCGACTAACTGCAATGGTGGTCCTAAATTGTGAAAGAAGAGCTGAGGAAAATTGTTACTAATGATGATGAAAATAATAACAAATTAGACACAAAAAAGCAAACTAATAATATTACTAGCAATAACCCGTCAATTATAGTGTGATGTTTCCGTTCCCGGATGAGCAGATAGAAGTACATTTTTAGAGTGTTTTTGGTTTCTTTCCATTATACAGTGTAATGAAACTGTTCATGAACACCGTCATTTGAACGCTTTACTTTGTTGATTGTAACTATTTTCGGGAGAGTATATATAATGGAAACAATACAATTTTTCAACACGGTTGCATTCCTCAGCTGTGACCAACGTACACACGGCGAGAATTATGTTATTTTAGATTAAATTTAAAAGTTCTTTGATGACAACATCAACTTTCGCGTGAAAGTGCGTGGATTGTTTTCAAAGAGTGTTCCCTGATAATAAGTGGTTTTAACAAAAATTTTCAAGTGTTCATGATTTGTACATCGGGTGAGGGCTCATGCACACCAATTTTTACGCACTTTTTCTTTGTCGAGCGCTACTAATTTCGTGAAAGAATAAAAAAATAAAATAAAAAATAAAACCAAAGTATTTGTTTTATATAACACCCACGCCGCACAAGTTGCACACCGTGCGTTGCGCACCTTTTTTTTTTCTGGCGCGAGTTACTATTTTGAGTGAGACCGACCGACGTAACATACATCGGTAATTATGTTATAGCACGTTTCACTAGCTTTGCCCTCAAACAAATGTAATTATCTGATTAACCGTCTAACGTATTAATGCCATTTTTTGCATACGATGTTATATTGGGTTAGACCCAACAAATATATACTTTATATCTGTGCATCTTGTCCAGTTCCCATAAACGGATGAAATCCTTTCATCTTTGTCGGCATACTAATTATTGTGTATCGAGAAAAGAAATTTTACCACTTCATGCACAGATTCTGTGAATTGATTAGGCATAGGCGTGTCTACTATTACAATAGTGTGGCCATCACGTTTGCAATTGAATACGTGTTGAAGATGATTTCTTAAATGATCTGCATGCGAAATACTCGTGACATTGTTTGTCATTGACATTTAATGCGCTACCAAACTGGACCTTCCTTGATCTAATTATTTCAATGGGTATCATCTCTTTGCGGTTCATAAATATCATAATGGAACGTTGCTCCTCTAATGTGCTTGAAAATAACGGTAAGGTCATCTTTAAAGAAATTAAACTTCATCCGAATCATAATCAGATGTCTCTGAGAAATTGAAAATCAATCTCGGCTGAATGAAGGACAAACCATCATTCTTCCAATATTCCTCTTCCTCTTGGAACACATGGTTCTCACTTTTCTTCCAATAATCCCTGGCTATATTGGAGATGGCGGCTTTTATAAGTATTTCAACATCTTTTAATTTGAACGTTTTTTTTTTCTGTTGCTTCTTCTTCTTCTTCTTCGATCCTTAACCACCGACCGTCAAAGCAGTCAGTTGCCATCACGCCTAGTGGCGTCTTGTAGGGCAACAACAAATTGATTCCACTTTGCACGGTCGGTGGCCATCCTTCGTACAGTGCCCCAACTCTGGTTCATTCTTTGCATCTCAGCCTCCACAGTCCTCCGCCAAGTTGTTTTTGGTCGGCCTCTCTTTCGCTTTCCTTCAGGGGTCCAAAGCATAGCTGTTCTTGTGATGGCATCGGGGTCTCTTCTGAGGACATGACCAACCCAGCTCCAGCGTCTGCCAGCTATGATGGTATGCATGTCCTCTTGCTTGCTACGAGTAAGCAGATCTTGGTTGGTGATGGTATTCGGCCAAAAGATTCGGTGAATTTTTCTTAGGCATGTTGTGTGAAAAGAGGACAATTTTGACATTTCTTTCTCTGTGACTTTCCAGCATTCCGCACCATAGAGAAGCACAGAAAGCACGCAACTCTGGTATAATCTTAATTTTGTGCTTGTGCTGTATTGGGAGGACTTCCAGATGTTATTTAGGCTAAAGAAGGCTGTTCTTGCCTTATTCATTCTGATGTTGATGTCTTTGCCTGCCCCACCATCTGGTGTTACTATGCTTCCTAGGTATGTGAAGGTATCTGTCTGTACCAGTTGCTGATTCCTTACTGATATGGGCTCAAGGTTGCTCACATTGAGCGTCATGACCTCAGACTTCTTTAAATTGATGTTCAAGCCCACCTGCTGGCTAAATTTATTAAGTCTATCCGTTTTTTCCTGGATGTGTTGATGTGAATGTGCCAGCAGTGCAATGTCATCTGCATATTCCAGATCTTCCAATGTTGAAAATGTAGTCCATCTTATTCCTCTTGGACTGCCCTCTGTTGTCTGGCGCATCACCCAGTCTATGACTGTTAAAAATAGAGTGGTTGATAAGGGGCATCCCTGTCGTACTCCTGTCTTCACCTCGAAGGTTAGGTTGCTCTGCCCAACACTACACGTAAAGTTGGCATAGTTTCTGTTGCTACCTGTTCCTTAATTTTAGCCCATACTAATTCTATTGGGTTTAAGTGAGAATGGTAAGGAGGTAATCTTAAACATCTGTGACCATGTTCATGGATTGCCTTGTCTATGTGAAATATCTTTGTATGCTGTGTCTTTTTTTTACAATTCCAAGTAATTCAGGTTCATGGACATTTCGTTGAATGGAATGTTGTTTATGGTCAGCCAAATCTTTATTACATCTTTAATACTTGGTGAATTAGAAACTTTATCTTCTGGTGCCACAACGTTGTGATATGAGGCATTGTCCATTATCAAACACCACGGTCTATCCAAGGAAGGAAGCACATGATTCACAATCCAATCTTGAAATATCTTGCCATTCATCTCTGCATGGTAATCCCTATTATCTGTGGATTTTGAAACAAATATGAGTTCAGTATTATTTAGAAGCCCATGATGGCTGCTTCCTGGATGTGCAATTATTAGGCGCTGTCCTTTGCTGCTTGGTACTAGTCTCTTAGTTGTTTCATCAGATGATTGCCATTCTCGTTCATTACTGTGGTGCGCATTGATCCAAGTTTCATCTAAATACACAAAATCATAACAATCTCTTCTCATTTCTCTGACCTCGCGTAAATATTTGCTTCTCATTGCAACTATATGAGGCTTCTCACAAATAAGGTTTCTACCACCAACATATTTTCTAAAAGTGAATCCCAAACTCCTAATAGTCCTCCATAGCGTAGATTTGGAAATATCAATGTCATTATTCTTTCTTAACCAAATTTTCAATTTCCTTAAAGTCACTGCCTCATTATTGTGAAACATATTGCAAATTTCTCTGCGGATCAATTCTCTGTCAAAATTATCCACCACTCTTGGCCTAATTTTCGTGTGTAAAACACTGGAATTAGACATTTCAGATGTCGCTATCCAGCGGTGCAATGATCGTTTGCTTATCCCCAAGGCGTGAATAGTCCTCTTTTGTGGGTTTGAAATAGAATGATATAGTTTTCCTCGAGTAGCTTCATTGCAGAAATACTTAAAAATCCTATTTGTGATTTGCTGTAATGTCATAAAATGTACTCGCAGACTCATTTTTCCTTCTTAACGACACAATAATTTTTGTAGACACACCTCTGATTGACAATGTGTGCGTTGCACCGGATATAAACTGTTTTATGTTCAAGAAGTGCGATTTCACGCAATTTCACTCAAAAATCATGCCAATTGCTTGATAAACCAAAAATATGCAAATGAGGTCGTATAATTTACTGTAGACATTTCAATATGTGTGCGTGTGATGTGTGTTGGCAAGTAGGATTTCATATTATATCGCAAAGAAACGAAAATTGAAACCAATGTCCGCATTTTAATGAAAAATTTAATTCATAGGGTCTATACCATTTCAAATTCACACACAAAATTTCACTTATATGCGTTATATATTCGCTGAGATATAGCATTTTGAAGTTGGGCAAAGCTAGTGAAACGTGCTATAGTTGGGATTCTATATGAGACACGTCACATAACTTCCATAACTTCCACATATAATTTTGATTGAAGAAATAAATTTAAAAATCTATAAGGTAAAGGTTCCCTTTATACTAGTAAATTATAGAATGATATCCCCTTATAATGTTAGCACGCTACAAGGCGGTTTACTAAGAATGATTTTCAGTGACCACATAAATTACTTGTCTAAAGAGAACCTTTACTACACAATAATACAATACCAGTTTGTTACATGCAACAAGAACCGTGTGTTCCACTTCTCCTGCTGTCTGGAACTTCAGGTCACAAAGTGGCCTGGTCCTAGCTAAAAAGCTTAAATAATAAACGTACTTCTCGATCCAAAGTACACGTGACACAAAACTCGACTTAACATAATTTAACAGAAACCGAAAGGTCAACGGTCCAGAAAGTCTGCTAGCGGTGTATTTCAGGACCCACCATATTCGGGACCAACAACTGGCTAGCACCAGGGGCGGATTATCCATTAGGCTAAGAAGGCTGAAGCAGAGCGGCACAGAACTCTTGGGGGTTCGTGCATAAGTTTAAAAAAAAAGCATACATTTTTCAATAAAATATGTTTACTTTAATAATAATTTTAAAATATACTAATGAACATTCATAAAAAATAATTACTAATAAAAGAGTTAAGCAATACTAACAAACTAACATACCAGTCTATTAATAATACTAGTATATACCATCACCATGCTAAGGGTTTGGGAAAAAAATATTAAAATTATTTCCTATTAGGTGAAGGGAAGAGCAAACACCGAAAAGACTGCAGGCCCTTTTCGGCTTAATCAGGCCCTGGCTAGCACGAAAGGGAATTTATCACACAATATACCTTTTTTTAACCAAAAGGTTAAAAAAGGTTAAGGCTCGAAAATAGATGGAAAAGAAGGAGAAAAAGAAAGGTCAACAAAATTCTTTAAAAGTATCTTTACCGCCTCACAATGCGTGTTTAGGGGAAACTCCAAACTCACAATAAAGACCAAAGCTGCAGTATATAATGCCTGTTTCACCAGTATTCTTCTATATGGCAGCGAGAGATGGACAATTTATGCTGAGCAAGAAAGAAGGCTCAAATACCTTTCATCAACGCTGTCTGCAACACCAATTTGGTATTTCGTGGAAGAACAAAGTGAGAAATGTCGAGGTGCTGTCACGTGCTGGGCTTCAAAGCCGTTATACACTGCTTACACAGCGCGGACAACGCTGGCTTGTCCATGTCCGCCGAATAGAAGATGGTCGCATCGCTAAAAATATCTTCTACGGACAACTGGCAGATTGCAAAAGAACAGTTGAGTGACCACAGCTGAGGTTCAAAGATGTGTGCAAGAGAGACATGAGGGTACAGGAAATAAATCCAGCAACCTGGGAAGATGAAGCCGATCGCAACAAGTTTCGTTACTCCCTGCTGCGCAACCTCAGACTGGGCGAAAAGAAGCTCTCACAACAGGCAGGAGAGAAATGATCACGCCGAAAGGAACACCGGGAAAAAAAGCAGCTGAGGGCTGTCACCTCAGGAACGTAATCCCTTAAGTCATGTATGACTGAAGGGGATACTATATACTACAATATCTTTACCTCGTGGTGCCATATTTACTTAAGTCTACAGGATGAATGAAAAGTCTCTACTTATGTTTTAATGTTTATTTCTTCACTTCTATCTAACTGACATGAAACAAAGTCAAAGTCAAGAACATTAGCTGCTGTTTTGATTATATCACGTGCTAAATAACACTAACAAATTAGCTGAACGTGGAATCTGGCCAGTTCAACTCATGACCTCATAGGGGGCAGCAATCCCTCCCCCCACCCTTCTCCCCACTTGTACCATCCATTTATTAGTCATTTTATATTTTATCTTATTTTGTTTCTGGAAATAATAAATATCTAACAATAAATGTTATTATTCAGATGTCAAATGGCAGTTATTGCCCCATGTTTTAACATTTATTTTATGTATATCCAACACATTGGCGGATCCACGGGAGTGGCGACCGGGTGATCGCCCCTCCCTTGGGACTTTGAAAGCCTTTATTTCATGTCAACTGCACCCGTTTTTTTCCCCTCACTTGTGACTTAAAAGTAAGTTATCGTTAGGTCCGACAAATTAAAACATGTCTGGTACATGACACTGTAAATACCATAAAGGTTACGAACACCGTTTGCAAGTATTTCCACGTGGCGGGACAATATGTGAATATCTGGAGCTGTAGGAAGCCTTATCATTCTGATGTATCGCCCCTCCCTTGGACGATTCTTAGATCCGCCAGTGATAGATAAAGTGAGGATATAAAATTTTGAAAATAGGAAATTACCGGTACTTGGCAGTCATTGTGTATATAGCATTTCCCAGAAATGATGGAAAACATTCCTGGAATTGAGAGAAAGAAGAGCCAGACTGCAACAGAGAGAAGAGTTATAACTACAGAATACATACAGAAACATTACCCAAGCAACACTTGGACCCATGTCTACACAGATGGATCAGCAACAAATGCAACAGAAGATGGATGTGTTGGAGTGTTGCTGAACTTAAGCACTGGTACACAAAAAAGGCTGTCAGCGCCAACAGGAAAATTCTGAAGCAACTTCAAAGCAGAGGCAGAGGCCTTGACAACTGCAGCAGAGGTTCTAATGGCAGAGGAAAGCAATGAGAGACAAGTTGCTTTCTTTACAGATGCGGTGAAGAGCCAGAACAATGCAGATCTGGATGACCTAAGAGTAGTGCTCCACAAACTGAGCCACCAGTTCAAACGAGTTGAAGTACAGTGGACCCCATCTCACTGCAACATCTCCTGCAATGAAGAAGCTGGCAGACTGGCAAAGAAAGGTGGAAGGCTACCTCAGCCTGATACAAGTATAACTGTTTAAGAGGCCAAGAGTTTTATCAGAAGCAGATACAGGAACAAATGGGAAGCAGAACATCCAGGCCACACACAAAATGATGCATATTACCAGCTCAGCAGAAGAGAACAAGTGATAATCTTCAGACTCCGCACGGGCCACAGCAGATTGAGATACTACCTATTCAACAAGCTAAAGATATGAACTACCGATGAGTGTGACTGGCACTGATAAAATGACTGCTGAACATCTGCTTCAAAGATGCCCAACATATGAGAAAGCAGATGTGGCCATCACCAGTACTTTTCCTGGAAAAGCTCTTAGGAGATAGAAATAGCCTCAAGCTGACAACTGGTTTCTTTGAACAAATTCAAGTTGACGTCTGAGAGTGTACGAGGAAGAAGAAGATATAGATCAACCATTACGAGAATAATAAATTTGAAAATATTTTATGACTTTACACCTAGCAGGAGAAAATAGAAGCTTAGATAGAAGACTACTTTCTGCGTTAAACCATCATAACCATCAACATCTTTCAGCTCCCTTAGGAGCATAGGTCTTCAACAAACTTATACCAAGTCTTCTTGTCCTTTGCCATCAACTAAAGGTCCTTCAACAAACTTATACCTTCTTGTCCTTTGCCATCAACTAAAGGTCCTTCAACAAAAATATACCTTCTTGTCCTTTGCCATCAACTAAAGGTCCTTCAACAAACTTATATCTTCTTGTCCTTTGCCATCAACTAAAGGTCCTTCAACAAACTTATACCTTCTTGTCCTTTGCCATCATCTAAAGGTCCTTCAACAAACGTATACCTTCTTGTCCTTTGCCACCAACTAAAGGTCCTTCAACAAACTTATACCTTCTTGTCCTTTGCCATCAACTAAAGGTCCTTCAACAAACTTATACCTTCTTGTCCTTTGCCATCAACTAAAGGTCCTTCAACAAACTTATACCTTCTTGTCCTTTGCCATCAACTAAAGGTCCTTCAACAAAAATATACCTTCTTGTCCTTTGCCATCAACTAAAGATCCTTCAACAAACTTATATCTTCTTGTCCTTTGCCACCATCTAAAGGTCCTTCAACAAACGTATACCTTCTTGTCCTTTGCCACCAACTAAAGGTCCTTCAACAAACTTATACCTTCTTGTCCTTTGCCATCAACTAAAGGTCCTTCAACAAACTTATACCTTCTTGTCCTTTGCCATCAACTAAAGGTCGTTCAATGTCTTCCTTACAGTTTCATTTCTGTCTCTTGCTCACTTCGCCTTGTGTTTTCATTCCACCTCTGCTTCTTCTACCCTGAGTATTCCAGAACAAGGATTGTCTTGTATAGCTAACAACAGGTTTCCTTAGTCTGTGTCGTATCCATCACCATCATCGTCCTCTTCCGCGTTACATTTATTCGTAAATATTATCACCAACAATGTATTTTTTAAAAAAAAGAGTTCATACTACCTGAACGGCCAGACGTTTATGACAGCTGTGAATTAAAATCACAAAGTCTGTTTCAAACAGCACGCTATGTTTTTTTTTTTACACGCAGTATCACATATAGTAAAAGTAACACTGGTCAATCTAAGAAGGTCAAAAATGTAATTCTTAACTTCACATGGTCGAGTCAACAACACATGCCTACTAGGAAGTTATTTATCTCTAAAGAAGGACTTTGCTGGGAATATCTGCAATAATAAAAAATTAAGGGAGGGGAAAAAGGGGTATGGGACGTGACTTTCAGTACTCGTTTGCTATATTAGTGTTCTTGGAAAAACCCAGGAGGTTATAAATAGCAACGAAAGTGTCAAACTAGGCTGACGGGTCCGGTGTGGGATCAGTCAACCAGCTGGGTGTGTAGTGTGATAGTTTAGGAGGGTGTTTCTCAAATTGTGAGTCAACACGGACTCCTTGATAAACATTGCTAATTCCGATGACTCTCTTGAAACAAAGGTAGGGGATCCATTGAATACTGTTAAGAGTAATACAAATATGGACAGGAGAGGTTAGCCAGTACATAGTAACAATATTGATATATCATAATTTACTTCCTGTCCTGTCACGCACGAAATCCATACCAGCTTACAAATCTTTTCGTGAAATATATTTGCCTAATCTGTTAAGAATATACTATGTATCCATTGTCGTTGACTTTCAACATTGTTTCAGAATGCAAAAAAAAAAAAAAAACTCAAGTGTTAAGTTCAAACACATAAGTTATTATATTCTCCTTTACTTTCCGTTGTTGTTGTTTAACTACAGCTGCTGAGTTTATCGCTCTTTTGCAGCCAATACAAAGTTGAAGACTCCTTGGTATTATCTACACTGTAAATCTAGGTTTTTCCTGTGGCTTTTCTGCCGTTCTGAAACGTGCTGAGTTAAGTCATGAGCTCCAGTTTCTCCAGCTTGTCGTGCATTTAAAGGATCGTCACATCTGGTCCCAAGCTAATAGTAAAAAGCGCGTGGCATACTGCGCATTCCCTGCCATTCAAGGTGGCTCTCCAATTATGCAGAGCTAAAATACTGTGCTCCCAAGGAATTGTCACATCCTGCACAGAGCCACTTCTAAGCTTCCCTAGACTATCACTGGGTCCATAGTGTGGTGAAGTGGGAAGTTATAAATACTTATAAGGGACTTAGTGTACTGACTGAGATCAGCTGTGAAGGTATATATATATATCTAATAAGAGTAGTATATTATATATATAACCTTACTTGCTACCACATATCTATATATCTCAGTCAGAATTATTCTGGAATAGTGTGATGCTACGTTATGTGTCTAGGGTATGTGTATGGTGAAGTGTAAGTCACAACAACAGACAGATAAACAATTTAATTTAATCCACTACTCTTAACAACACTGTGACACTCACATACATATAACACTCTATGAGAATATCTTAAAGAAGTCACTAGTAACGTTTCAAATAACAATATGTATTCATTACTGGCATGAATGAATATGTGTCCTGATTCAACTACAAGGGAACCAGGAATCACAATCAATTTAAATTACAAGTTATGTACAGAATGTATTTAATATGAATATTGTAGTGACATATATTATTACCAATGTTCTATGTGTGTCAATTGTGTAGTGGTAAAATGAGGTAATACTGGTTTTGTTTTGTTCAAGCTCTGTTGGTATTTGTCATCATGACTTCAATAGTTTGTCTTTAGGGACCATTATTGTAGATGTTCACAGTTCCTGATTTTAAGACAAGTAAATTCCCCTCTTAATGTTAATTTTAAAAAATCAGTTCAGGATGAGGGGACATAATGTTGAGCTCAGCTGGCCAACTCTGCTTATCTTTAGTGATGGCGGCAGGAAAGGACTCCTCTGCTCGAATTCTCCTCTGGGCTCAGGAGACACCTCACTGATAGCTAAAAAGACCAAGGAGTATGCTGTCCGACTCTGGATTCAGCAAATCTCTGACCAGGTGCTGCTCACTACCATCAAGACCACTGTCCCTGAAATCAAGAAGGATGTACCTTCTACTTCATAACTAATTTATATTCTCTTTTACACTGATCACAATACAGCACAAACATTGCGTTCAGAGCGTTAGGCCAACAGTCAGCTTCATTTGAAATACTTTATTCCAGTATTACCCTTCTTAATGGTTACTACGCCTCTGCACTTCCAGCATTATTTCTTTCTAGTCCATCATCCAGGTGTCAGTGTACTACTTGGCCATTCCATGCCGTTTTACTTCTCTCCGACACCCTCTGTTCAGGCTGGAGCATTATAGGCTTTACCTCACGTTTGCCACTGAACTACACATATATATACAGGCATAAATCAACAATTCACATTCAATTTTTCATTAAAAGATACTGAATGGTTTAAGCTTACCACAATTTCATGGAAATAAACACAGATACGTTGATTAGCAATGAATTCTGGCACAAACTGGCACAAATTCCGTTCTGCCTATGTTCCAGGCTTTTATTTTAGCAAAAATGTGAGCTGGCTTCAACGTACTGTCGCTTTATCAAGCTTATTTGAATTAGTGGTCTCGAACTAACGCTCCCAAGTGTGTATATCAGCGAGACTGGCCAATGAGCCACGTTTCGACAAGTGTTTGAAAAAATGTTATCTTTTCCCGTCTCCCCCAACAACCAAGATAGTATTTATAGCCCGACCAATCGTGGTTAGGCTTTCATTTGTTGCGCTCCAATCAATTTGGAGTTTACATGGTAGGCTATTTATGTAACGTAAGGATTTTTCAAACACGTTATAAAAAAAATTTTATGAGCAGAAATGATTTTATGCTGTCAGGCACCCCCAATATTTTATTTTGGGTATAATTTATTAATTCCTGGACTATTTGCGTAACGTTTTACATATTATTTGTCAGCAAACCCTAAGGAACCCAAAAATACTAATTTAAAGGAGCTACGTGGCTGCGTTCAAAATATGCAATTTCTTCTATCTCCTGTTTAGAAGATGTGCTGTCTGGGTACTGTTATGTGTTCAAACGTAAACCCATATAATGTTGTCTTTTCTAATAAGAGTCTGTTATGATTTATAAACCTAACTCTGGGAAAGGGTAGTGTATTTTATCACTGTCCGTCTGAAAAAAAATTAGTGCATGTAGACTTACACGCGTGATGGTAGTAATTGTGTATCGCGCGAAGCGGGTTTAGTGTTCGGCTTTCTGCCTCTCCCTTCTCTTTTTATCCCTTTAGTCCATCTGTTCGTTCGTTTTGGTAACGCAGTATAATTAATGTTAGGGTTAATTTAGGTCATTACGCAGTACGTCTCAATGCTTTTCCAAGAAATACAGCACACGTTTCATTGAAGAAGGCGGGTAATAATACAGTAAGCTTTACTATCAACGTGAAAGCGTTACAATTTGCAGACGAAGCAGAAAACAAGGGGGATTTCGAGTACATTCTTTGGGACAGCACTGTCATTTTACCATTGCTCTTCTCTTTATTAATTTTATTTGTTAGGCTTCATATTTACCTAATAATTTATATATGTGGATTAGAATATTTCATGACACATAGTAAGATCCCCCTGCATGCAGTCAACCAGGTCAAAGCCAAAGAATCACGTCTAGGCTCAAGTGACTTCTCTAAGCTTACTGTGCATTGCTAAGTTCTCAATAAGTTCCATCACATGGGGAATCCCTGGAAGTGTATGGATGATTTCAATGAGGGTGTAATTACCTTCATAGGACATAGGTTCACTTCCATATGTATGTATGTATGTATGTATGTATGTATGTATGTATGTATGTATGTATACCGGATTGAGCGTAAGAAAGGTATTATTCAGGGGTGCCCATGGAGTGTCATTGTATTTGAGCAAGGCATCGATAAATGGCTGCGGTGGATTAAGCAAGGTTATCAAATACATCACGTGCCGAATCCCATTCAAGGATATGTGGATGACGTAAGTCTCTTCGCCACCAACATACACGACTTACAATCAATGGCACAGAAGACAACAGTATTTATGGAGACCAGCGGGATGGAGGTTAGTTAAGCCACAAAAGTGTACAGTGTTCAGCGGTCAGCGAAGCGGAAACAATTGGGTCAAAACTCGTAAGGCGGGCATTAATATCCAAGGTCATGAAATCCCCTCTTCTGACCGAGGGCGTTCGTACAGATACCTAGGACATGACATTACAATAGATAACACATCGGACCAGTTTCAAGCAAGCAGCCTTATATTAGAATTTAGGTCAAATTTAACCAAATTAAGCTGTGCCCCCCTACCAACATCAGC
Organism: Oreohelix idahoensis; assembly: GCA_024509875.1. Classification (NCBI taxonomy): domain Eukaryota; kingdom Metazoa; phylum Mollusca; class Gastropoda; order Stylommatophora; family Oreohelicidae; genus Oreohelix; species Oreohelix idahoensis. The sequence continues at coordinate 56,221 of JAMPIV010022210.1, forward strand.
AAAGATCTCATTAATTTACCCGATGTGTTTCGGTCCTCTCATGTTTTATTTTTCTAACATACACTTTACAGAAAAACAACTTAAAGAAATTGAAGATGAAATTGTACAACACGTTAGAACATGGTTAGCACTAAATGAATCATCCACAAGGAGCTATTTCTTTTGTCCCAGGTCGAAGGGTGGCCTTGGCATACCAAACCCCTTCATATTATACCACTTTCGACATATTTCATTCTTTATCAGTATGCTCAATTGTGATGATAGTCTTGTAAAAACTGCAGCAGTAAGCTCGCTAGATAAACATATGAAAAAACGTAAAATAGACCAAGTAGATGAAGATAGGAATAACTTTGCAAGTTACGAGCTAAACGAAACGAACCATCTAGTTAAAAGATCGAAGGTGAATTGGCCAAGATCATTTTGGGTAGAACTGAATGAAGAATGCGCGCGTGAAGGAGTGAGTGTGAAAGTGGATGACAGTGGCCATTGCATTGTGCATTTAGACGTAGATGAAGATGTGAGTCTAACGTACAAGTCAGCAAGTGCCTTTTATTCTGGATTTAAATCACATAAACTTAACCTAATTCTAAGTGAACTAAAAAGTAAATCGTCACAAGGGAGAATAGTGCGCGAAATGAAATGTGTAAACCATTCATTGTCATCTATTTTTCTATCTAATGTTAAATTAAGTGATAAAATACTTTCATTTGCTGTGAGATCGAGGTTACAGTTGCTGGAATGCGAAAGTCTTTTACATCTATACTACCCACAGACATACACGAAAATGTGCAAAATATGTAACCACCCATACGAAACAGTGTCACATTTATTGAATGGATGTACCAAATTTCAAACATTATACCAACAAAGGCACAATAGAGCTGTAGACATTATTTATGAGAAACTGAAATCCTCATACAATAATAATAGTGACATACCAATAAATAAAGAGATAATAGTTAAACTATCACTTTTCGGCAGCAGTAACACCTCATTTAAGACACATGCCGTAAAACCTGATTTAACGATAATCAATCGATAGAACAAAACAGCTTTTATAGTAGAGGCAGCAATACCATATGACGCCCATTTAGATAAATGTTACCAACATAAATTTGATAAGTACTATCCATTGACTGCAGAAATTAACGAACTAGGCTATCGTACGCATGTAATCGTACTGATAATTGGTAGTTTGGGTCATGTGCATGCAAAGTGTGTGAGTGGATTAATGTCGCTAGGGTTGCGGAAATTTGAAGCAAAGGTTTTATGTAAATATG